>JBBDGP010001712.1:0-197500 GCA_037952835.1 Lithobates septentrionalis | reverse complement strand
TTTTGAATAAAGGGTTTGTCAAAAACTGTCTCTTGTGTTACTTTTTTGTATTACATTTGTACACTTTTTTGGTGAATGGGTAGGGGTACTGTGTACCCAATACCCATTCACATAGGAGGGGGACAGGACAGGATTTGGGGGGCCCCTTGTTAAAGGGGGCTTCCAGATTGTGATAAGCCCCCCACCCACAGATCCCGACAACCACAACCCAGGGTTGTCGGGAAGAGGCCCTTGTCCCCTTGGCCTCAAAGCACCCTCCTCCACAATGTTGAAGGCATATGGCCTGGTATGGTTCAGGAGGGGGCACTCACTCATCCCCCCTCCCCTTTCCTGACCTGCCAGGCTGCATGCCTGGATAAGGGTCTGATGTAGATTTTGGGGGGACGCTACACCATTTTTAAAAAAAAAATTTGTCATGGGTTTCCCCTCCAAATCCACACCAGACCTGAAGGGCCTGGTATGGACTGGGGGGGCCATGCTGTTTTTTTTTCTTTTTTTTTTTTCAATAGCTGGGTGTCGGAAATTGCAACTGCGAGTCATTTTAAATGTGATTTGACTCTTTTTTTCTTTAAAAATGCTACAGATGCGTCAGTTTACAGGCACATTAAGGGGACCACCCCAGGCGCTATATTTTAACAAATTTTTCATTTTTATTGTTGCACTTTAAGCATAATTAAAATCACTGCTCCTGAAAAAATTATTGTTTTTAGTAAATTTTTTTTGTTGACACATGTCCCCCAGGGCAGTACCCTGACCCCCATACCCCTTCTATGGCCAATTATTTGCATATAAGCCTTCAAAATGGGCACTTCAATGGGGTTTTGCCGTTCGGGTTAGAACAGTTCCCCTGTTCGGGAGTTCTGCTGCGAACAGAACAGGCGGGGGGGTGTCCGGCCCATTTCTAGTGATCAGTAATGCCATTTGAGTGGATTGGCCCCTCAAAACTAACCTGAGACAAGGGATACATATGCCCAAATACTTTGGCCATCGTGAAGGACATTAGCATTTTAGAGGATTGATCAGTATTGCACTCACCACATCTATGAGCTGGGCAATAGACAATCCAAACTTGACAATGACGACATCTGAGGTATTTGGTACTGGCCTGGACCATCGATTATACCCTCTGAATAGGCTCTTAAACAGTCGTTCTTCTGCGTGAGTGCGCGTCCTCTGCAGACATGACACTGATGGATAAAGAGACCAAGTTCAGAATTAGTTTTTAGTAACTAGCCACGTAAGGGCCAAGCCTTTTCTGGCACTTTTTGATTACAAGTAAAAATCAGTTCTTATCAAAGTATCAGTTGCCTCTATATATACATTCCTATGCTTTATTACACTATATATATATTTTTTATAGATGGGCTTTCTACATGTGGCTTCTACTCCCCGCCACCATCCATGGGGGGTTCCTTTCCCGGGGAGTGCCTTCTTATGTTGGTTATTCTATCTGTGTTATGGGGATCACCGCCTCAGCTCCTGGGGCTAATGACCCACCCGGCCGGGCCCTTGCCCTCCATTACTCGTGCCCAGACTCATGATTGGTCTGTAAGTATGAGTGGGGCTTTTACTCTTGTACTTTTAATTATTATCCTATCTAATACTTACCTTTAATACTTCTATAGACATCTACACCGCATCGAGTGGCAACGTAGCAACGAAACGCGTCGAGCTATCTGATGCCTTCTATGCTACTTTTATATACTACCTATAACATGTTCTTTTGGATTCTACCAATTTGAATACAAATTATGACTATTACTGTGGAGACACGCATTAACCACTTGCCGACTGCTGCACGCCGATGTACATTGGCACAATGGCAGCGGCGAGCAAAAGGGTGTACCTGTACGTCCCCTTTAATTGGTGGGGCTAGCGGGCGTGCGTGCGCATACAGCGCGACCGTGCTCACGGGACCCGCGGACTCGATGTCCGCCGGTCTCCCGGCGATCGTGTCACTAAGCCGCAGAATGGGGAGATGCCTATGTAAAAAAAGGCATTTCCGCGTTCTGCCTAGTGACATGACAGAGATCACTGCTCCCTGTCATCGGGAGCAGTGATCGCTGTCCTATCAGTGGTAGCCCCCCCCCACAGTTAGAATCACTCCCTAGGACACACTTAATCCCTTGATCGCCCCCTAGTGTTTAACCCCTTCCCTGCCAGTGTCATTTACACAGTAATCAGTGCATTTTTATAGCACTGATCTCCAAAATAGTGTCAAAAGTGTCCAATGTGTCCGCCATAATGTCTCAGTCACGATAAAAATTGCAGATCGCCGCCATTACTAATAAAAATTAAATAAATAATAAATAAATAAAAATGCCATAAAACTATCCCCTGTTTTGTAGACGCTCTAACTTTTGCGCAAACCAATCAATATACGCTTATTGCGATTTTAATGCACACTGTGAGAAGCAATGAAATCAGAGTAGGCCATTTCAGTATAGGAGAGGAGCTTTTACAAGACTTAAGAGAAGGCCAGAAGTCAGACACACCCCACCCAGTGAGTGCCGGAAGAAAGCCATCCAGCACCTAGGGCGAAGATGACAAATCACACTTCTCTCTTCTGTAAAGTGTGCCTCCAATTCTCTTACCCACATACAGAGTGCACCACAGCCCTCCATATGAAAACACTGCGCCTGGGGCATCCTCCCCTCCTGCCCCTCCCCTGCCCCGATTCCACCACTACTATATTAGCCGTAGTTGACGCTGGAGCCGGAGTTCAGCTTTAAGGAAGTTTCATTCCGTAAATTGCAACGCGTGTCTCACGTTCCTAATCTGTTGATCACTTGCGCTTAGGGTGTGCGGAATTATCTGTGCGCTGTGGCGTGTATATAAAGGATTAGTCGGTTCCATTGTTCTCCGGGGGACCGTGGGTGGACAATTTGATGTGGATGCTGCTTAGAAATTCTGCTACAGTCTACAGTTCTTTTCTGTCTTTTCTTTAATGTATTTTTCAGTTCACCAAAGTAATTTTCTTTATTGGTCCCCCCCCCGGAGTCAAAAGAGCAAATACAAAGACAAAACATGTTTATATCATGATTTACCTGTCTAAAGATTGGAAGAATAAAGAAGATGTCACCTCAACATTTCCGATTCCTGGTATATCCTTGCTGTACCATGTACTTGTATGAGAAAGTATCCCTGGTGATCCTGCCATCCCCTCTGATTTCCTATTCCAAACTGACCACGCTAGGCATGAGAGCACTTTCACCCCAGTGTGCTCATTTTTCCTCCAATGATCATACTTGTGCTAACACGCCCCCACCTGCACACCCATTCACTGGGAAGATCAGTGTACTGCTGTTTCTCCACCACCAGCTCTCCAAGCCCCTTATGCAGCGGTGTCACTGCCCTGCCTACTCCGGAATCTATGGACTCCTGGTGAACGTCACCACAATGCTGCAACACTCTCCATCCTCTAAATTCCTCCAATGATCATACTTGTGCTAACACCCCCCCACCTGCACACCCATTCACTGGGAAGATCAGTGTAGTGCTGTTTCTCCACCACCAGCTCTCCAAGCCCATTATGCAGCGGTGTCACTGCCCCACCTTCTCCGGAATCTATGGACTCCTGGTGAACGTCACCACAATGCTGCAACACTCTCCATCCTCTAATTTCCTCCAATGATCACACTTGTGCTAACACGCCCCCTCCTGCACACCCATTCACTGGGAAGATCAGTGTACTGCTGTTTCTCCACCACCAGCTCTCCAAGCCCATTATGCAGCGGTGTCACTGCCCCGCCTCCTCCAGAATCTATGGTGAACATCAAAATAATGCTGCAACACTCTCCATCCTCTAAAGACACCCAAGTACCACCCAGCCATCAGCCCAGTCTCTATTCTCATCTAAGCGTTCCGTGAACCAGGGGTGGCCCATTCATTAAGGGTGCACGGGCGCCGCCCCCCCCCTATTCATGTGCCCCTTTCAGGATGCCGGATGCATGGATTCCAATGGGTGTGGGTGTTTTTTTTAAGCACCTGATTAGAGCCAGAGGCTCTAATAGGCTTCAAAATAGGGTGGGCTAGGGGTACAGAGAATGCACTCCGAGCCCACCCAGGTGTGTTTAATAGGGAATTAATATTCACTATAGTAACACTAATCCTCCTCCCGGCCAATCTAAAAGCAGGAAGCAGACAGCGAGCAAGCCAGGGAAGGGCAGTTGAGGTGCCGCCGAGAGGGGGGGTGGTTGTTTGCCCCCCCCCCAAAAAAAAAGCCAACAGCCGCCACTGCATTGGTATCAGTGTGAGGAATCATTGGTGTCAGTGGGAAGAATAGTGCCCCATCATTGGTGTCAGTGGGTGGAATAGTGTCCCATCATTGGTATGAGTGTAAGGAATAGTGCCCCATCATTGGTGCCAGTGAGAGAAATAGTGCCTCACCATTGGTATCAGTGTGAGGAATAGTGCCCCATCATTGGTGTCAGTGGGAGAAATAGTGCCCCATCATTGGTGTCAGTGGAAGGAATAGTTCCCTATTGTTGGTTTAAGTGGGAGGAATAGTTCCCCATCATTGGTGTCAGTGGGTGGAATAGTGCCCCATCATTGGTTTCAGTGGAAGGAATAATGCCCCATTGTTGGTGTCAGTGGGAGAAATAGTGCCCCATCATTGGTGTCAGTGGAAGGAATAGTGCCCTATTGTTGGTTTAAGTGGGAGGAATAGTTCCCCATCATTGGTGTCAGTGGGTGGAATAGTGCCCCATCATTGGTTTCAGTGGAAGGAATAATGCCCCATTATTGGTGTCAGTGGGAGGAATAGTGCCTTATTGTTGGTGTTGGTGGGGGAGGAATAGTGCCCCTTCATTGGTGTCAGTGGGTGGAATAGTTCCCGCACATTGGTGTCAGAGGGAAGAATAGTGCCCCATCATTGGTGTCAATGGGTGGAGGGGTGCCCATC
The DNA here is from genome assembly GCA_037952835.1 of Lithobates septentrionalis. Taxonomy (NCBI): domain Eukaryota; kingdom Metazoa; phylum Chordata; class Amphibia; order Anura; family Ranidae; genus Lithobates; species Lithobates septentrionalis. Next base: position 192,597 of record JBBDGP010001712.1, on the reverse strand, counting down.
ATTGGTATCGGTAGGATAAATAGCCCTCCATTGTTTGTGTTAGTGACCCAAAAGCCAGGTAAAGGCAAGCGAAGGGCTGCATTTGGCCTAGGCCACAGTTGGGGGACCACTATGGTAGGCGTAAGATGCTTATACTTACCTATTCTCAGGGTGGTCTGGTCCCTTCATGTGATTGGCTCCCAGCGGCAGCTTCAGAGGAGAGGAGAGACAGCTGACAATGGATGCCCCATAGTAAGCCTATATGTGATGTCACCACCCAGGCATTCCAGCCATTGTCAGCTCCCCTCCCCCCCCCGAAACCGGCTGCTGGGGAGGTCATGTGACGGTACCAGATCACCCCTGAGAAAAGGTAAGTACCTTCCTTCTGGTATATGAGTTAGAAGGGGGGTGGGGGCAGATTTAAGCTTAGTTAGTGATAAGATGGACTTCCACTGTAAGTAATGGCAGATTTATTACTGAACAAACAGAAATGTAAAAACTGCTCTGCTCCATAAGGTGTATACAGGGGCGAAAGCTGAAGGGGTTTCCTAAAATTGTTAGTTCTGTATAAGAATACGTTTTTGTCTTGTAGCTGTGGACCACGATCCCTTGAGCTGCTCTATCTAATTAATTAGGAAATGTTTGATGTCTTCTAATTAGGAGCAATGGCATTTGAGCAGAGAGCCAACCCTAGAAGACAGCCTTGGAGAAGACCCTAAATCTCATCTAACCTGTGCCAGGCTGCCCTTCCTGGAAAAAAGCTTCTTGATGATAAACGGCTTGAATTAGCCTCAGAGGATAAAGAATGGAATGGATTCTCATCTACAAGGGCGTGACAGCCGGAGAGGCCGGGTGATGAATAGACCTTGCTGGATCCAATGCAAATCATACATATAGAAGTTGCTTTCTCGTTCTCGCCTCTTTGGACGCAGAGCTTTCCCAGAGGACAGGAGGACGCAGCCAGGACAAACATGGCAAACTGACCCAATCAGATCTTTGCCGTCTATCTAGGGGGATCTGAGGGGCAAACACTTTGATACAACTTCTAATAATGTATATTTGGTATCTATCAAACCATAAGGGGGCTTAATGTAAAAGAAGACGAACAGAATTGCAAATGTATATTTTTTGGTGGCCTCTGCGTTGAGTTCCGAGGTGTACACATCTGCTATGCCCATTTTGAGGGGTTACCACCAGGGGGCGGCCCGTTCATTAAGGGCGCACGGGTGCCGCCCCCTCTATCCACCCCACCCCCTATGTAATTAATAGATCCACGGCTGCCGCGGCCACCCCCTGTTCATGCGTCCGGCCCCTTTTAGGATGCTAGGCGCATGAATTACAGCGGCGAGTTTTTTTTTTTGTTGAAGCAACTGATTAGAGCCATAGGCTCTAATAGGCTCCAAAATAGGGTGGGCTCGTGGCACAGAGCATTACGCTTGGAGCCCACCCAGGGGTGTAAGGAAAGCAAATGAATATTCACTTTTCTAACACTAAACCGCCTCTCCGCCAATCAGGAAACATGGGTCTGATACCCATTTCCCAATTGCCTGAAAAGTAAAGCGATCCTATTGGACACCTAGGAGGAAGAGGAGGGGGATGCACTGCAGAAGCTGCCATGATCCACACCACAGGAGGAGGAAGAAAGCTGCCGGACACGCTGCCCACCCACTTCCTAGATGGGGTAAGTGCAGGGCCTTAATGTCCCTACTGTCCTCCGGGGGGGGACTTGCTGTTTGCCACCCCCCCAAAGAAGAAAACACCAGCCGCCACTGGTTACCATCATCACTTTGCTGAGTTCCCAGGCTTGAAAACCTGCTGCGCCCACATTATGAGGGGTTTCCATTATCCATGAGCTAAGTTCCTAGGAATGTACACCTGTTGTACCCACTATGAGGTGTTCCCACCAACTCTGTGCTATTTTCTTGGGTATTCACATCTGATGTACCCATTATGAGGGGTTATTAGGGGTTCCCACCATCCATGAGCTGATTTCCTGGCTCTGTGCACCTGCTTTACCCATTATTTGGGGTTCCCATTATCCATGAGCTAAGTTCTCAGGCCTGTACACCTGTCGTGCCCATTATCAAGGGTTCCCACATCCCTGTGCTGAGTTCCTGGGTCTGTACATCTGCTGTTCTCATTATTAGAGGTTCCCACCATCCATGAGCTGATTTTCTGGGTCTGTACACCTGCTGTGCCCATTTGAGGGGATCCCACCATTGCTGTGCTGAGTTCCCGGGTCTACAAACCCCCTGTGCCCATTATGAGGGGTTCCCACCATCCATGAGCTGATTTCCTGGGTCTGTACACCCGCTGTGCCCATTTTGAGAGGTCCCCACCCTCCCTGTGCTGAGTTTCCAGGTCTGTACACCTGCTGTACCCATTATAAGGGGTTTACACCATTCCTGAGATGAGTTCTCCGGTCTGTACACCTGCAGTGCCCATTTTGAGGGGTCCCCACCATCCCTGTGCTGATTTCCTGGGTCTGTACACCCGCTGTGCCCATTTTGAGAGGTCCCCACCCTCCCTGTGCTGAGTTTCCAGGTCTGTACACCTGCTGTACCCATTATAAGGGGTTTACACCATTCCTGAGATGAGTTCTCCGGTCTGTACACCTGCAGTGCCCATTTTGAGGGGTCCCCACCATCCCTGTGCTGAGATATTGGATCTGTACACCTGCTGTGCCCATTATGAGAGGTCCCCACCATCCCTGTGCTGAGTTTCCAGGCCTGTACACCTTCTGTACCCATTATGAGGGGTTCCCACCATCCATGATCTGATTTCCGGGGTCTATACACCTGCTGTGCCCATTATGAGGGGTCTCCACCATTCCTGAGATGAGTTTTCAGGTCTGTACACCTGCTGTGCCCATTATGAGGGGTTCCCACCCTCCCTGTGCTGAGTTTCCAGGTCTGTACACCTGCTGTACCCATTATAAGGGGTTTACACCATTCCTGAGATGAGTTCTCCGGTCTGTACACCTGCAGTGCCCATTTTGAGGGGTCCCCACCATCCCTGTGCTGAGATATTGGATCTGTACACCTGCTGTGCCCATTATGAGAGGTCCCCACCATCCCTGTGCTGAGTTTCCAGGCCTGTACACCTTCTGTACCCATTATGAGGGGTTCCCACCATCCATGATCTGATTTCCGGGGTCTATACACCTGCTGTGCCCATTATGAGGGGTCTCCACCATTCCTGAGATGAGTTTTCAGGTCTGTACACCTGCTGTGCCCATTATGAGGGGTTCCCACCATCCCTGTGCTGAGTTATTGGGTCTGTACACCTGCTGTGCCCATTATGAGGGGTTTCCACCATACCTGCTGGGTTTTTATTTTCCTTTTATCAAGGAGAACATAACAGAAGGAGCTGTGAACACACAAAGATGGATGGAGACACCCACAAACCCCAGGTGGACAGAGTCTGGAATAATAGACTTATAAGTAGACATATAAGTAGTCAGGGGCTGACTCATCCCACCAGGCTCCATCTATAACTGAACTATTATTTTTAAGCAGAGGGACGCTAAGGTAAATTGAGCAGACCTCCTGACTTTAGCAGTGCGGGCATCTCCTTATCCACATTAGTAACTCTCATATAAACTTTAATCGTTGCCTAGAAAAGTTCTTCATAAAGTTTGTTTGGCTGCAGATGAGCGAACAGCTGACACCACATGACACTAAAAAGGACAATCATCTGCTTTAATGCCTCTCACCGGAGACCGTGTCACGTTTTTTATTTATTTATTTTCGCATCTTTTCCCATCACATTTTAATGACCGCAGCCGAAAATAAACCCTTCGAATTCCCACAAGCAATAATCACATTCTAAACACGGGCGTTTTTGAAAGTCAGATGTGATAAGGACAAATTCTTTGACGGAGCACGGCGCCCTGCGCGCACATCCAGACGCGGCTCGTTTGAGTGTTAAAGTTTAATGAACAGCTCGGTTTGGTATTTGTCCCGGCGATCGGGCAGCTGTCATCTCGGCCAGTTACGGGGGAGCCCGTGGGGGATTCGCTGGATGGATTTCTTTTTTTTTTTTTTTTCACGGTTAATTGAAATTTTCATCGCAGCCACATGGCGTCTTATTCAAGGCATACGGCTTGTGTACGGAAAAAGGCATTAACCTGCACAGCTTCCCTCTCTGATCTGCCGGGATTGTCAAACCTTTCGAATTTGATTAAAACTTTGAAATAATAACGTGAGGACAGTTTACATTTTAACCACATCAGCCCCGGAAGGATTTACCCCCTTCCTGACCAGAGGGTTTTTTGCGTTTCGGCGCTGCGTCGCTTTAACTGAGAAGTGCACGGTCGTGCGACGTGGCTCCCAAACAGAATTGACGTCCTTTTTTCCCCACAAATAGAGCTTTCTTTTGGTGGTATTTGGTCACCTCTGCGGTTTTTATTTTTTGCGCTATAAACAAAATAAGAGCAACAATTTTGAAAAAAACACATTATTTTTTACATTTTGCTATAATAAATATCCCCCAAAAATATATAAAAAAAAAACATTTTTTTTCCTCAGTTTAGGCCGGTACGTATTCTTCTACATATTTTTGGTAAAAAAAAAAAAAAAAAACGCAGTAAGCGTTTATTGATTGGTTTGTGCAAAAGTTATAGCGTTTACAAAATAGGGGATAGTTTTATGGCATTTTTATTATTTTTTTTTTACTAGTAATGGCGGCGATCAGTGATTTTTATTGTGACTGCGACATTATGGCGGACATGTCGGACATTTTTGACACATTTTTGGGACCATTGTCATTTATACAGCAATCAGTGCTATAAAAATGCACCGATTCCTGTGTAAATGACACTGGCAGTGAAGGGGTTAACCACTAGGGGGCGGCGAGGGGTTAAAGTGGAGTTCCACCCACTTTTACAACTCTTCAGCATCCCTCACTAAACTGTGCACTGTAAACGAATTGGATATTTTTTTAAAAAAATTCTCAGCACCTACTGCATATCTGCTGTATTCATTTTTCACTTCCTCCTCCCTGGCCACGGCCCATCGCATCATTTCCTGTTTGCAATGCCTTCTGGGAAGCGGCGGCAACTTCCTCTGACACTGCCGTTGCTATGGAAACCTGACCTGAAACCTATTACACTGCTTGTGCTGCACTGAGCATGTGCGAGATCTGCAAGGATGAGATCCAGGAAGAAATACAGTCTGGCTTCAGATGCCCACACTTAAGATGGCCACGGCCTGCTGTAAGTTTATAAAATAACAAACTACTGCTATAAACTAACAAAACAGACCTTAGTTTACAGACTAACTTTACTAGAATACATTAAGCTTGTGTATTATAGGGGTATTTTTATTTAAAAAGTATAATTTCAGCCGGAACACCACTTTAAGTCAGTACTAGGGATGTGTTCTAACTGTAGGGGGGATGGGCTGTGTGTCACACGTCACTGATCTCTGCTCCCGATGACAGGGAGCAGAGATCAGTGACACTGTCACTAGGCAGAACGGGGAGATCAGCATCTCCCTGTTCGTCCTCTCCGTGAGGCGATCCCGGGTATCCCCGCGGCGATCGAGTCCGCGGGACCCGCCACCCGACTCACAGGGCTCGCGGCAGGCGGCACGCGCACGCATGGCGGCAAATTCAAAGTAACGTACAGGTACGTTACTTTGCGCAGCCGTGCCATTCTGCCGACGTATATCTACAGGAGGCGGTCGGCAAGTGGTTAAAGCGCCCTGGTAAACCGCCCACAGGTGTAGAAAATCAAGCACCTAGGCATGCAGACTGTTTCTGCACACATTTGTGAAAGAATGGGTCGCTCTCAGGAGCTCAGTGAATACAAGCGTGGTACCGTGATAGGTTGCCACCTGTGCAATAAGTCCATCCATGAAATGTCCTTGCTACTTAATATACCACGGTCAACTATTAGTGGTTTTTAGAACAAAGTGGAAGCAACTGGGAACAACAGCAACTCAGCCACAAAGTGGGAGGCCACGCAAAATGATGCTTGCTGAAGTGCGCAGAAGTCGCCAACTGTCTGCAGAGTCAATAACTACAGACCTCCAAACTTCCTGTGGCCTGCAGATTAGCACTAGGGATGAGCTTCGTGTTCGAGTCGAACATGGGTTGTTCGACCGTCCGTCGAATTGCGAACGATATGGGCCGTTCGCGCCAAATTCGTGTGGCGTGTCACGGCCCATAATTCATTGCGGCATCGCAGTGCATTGCTGGCTGATGATTGGCCAAGCATGCACTATGACCCGCATGCTTGGCCAATCACAGCGCCGTCAGTAGAGAGAGCTGTAATTGGCCAAAGCCAGGGTGGCTTTGGCCAATTATGGCTCAGGGGATTTAGTACACGCCCCACACTATATAAGGCCGCCTGCACGGCGGCCCTGTGTAGTGTGTGTTCCGGTGTGCTGAGAGATAGAGAGAGAGAGAGAGACAGTGTCATTTGATTTGAGTTAGATAGATTAGGCAGAACAGTCAGTCAGTTAGCTGCACTTACAGTGTATTGTGTATATATATGCATCCCAGGTGTTGCATATATATATATACACTGTATTCAGTTTAGCTAGATCCGTTCCTGTTATCTTCTAGACTATTTACATTTAGTGCAGTGCGTCCTGCTCACAGTGTTCAGCTAGATCCGTTCCTGTTATCTTCTAGACTATTTACATTTAGTGCAGTGCGTCCTGCTCACAGTGTTCAGCTAGATCCGTTCCTGTTATCTTCTAGACTATTTACATTTAGTGCAGTGCGTCCTGCTCACAGTGTTCAGCTAGATCCGTTCCTGTTATCTTCTAGACTATTTACATTTAGTACAGTGCGTCCTGCTCACAGTGTTCAGCTAGATCCATTCCTGCTATTTACATTTAGTGCAGTGCGTCCTGCTCACAGTGTTCAGCTAGATCCGTTCCTGTTATCTTCCTACTGACAGGCAGGCTTGTCTGGTTACAGTATATAAAGCTACCTGAAGAAAATTACAGGTGTTCTATCCCAGCTTAGTGCAGCTACAGGCCATTAGTATGTCTGGAAGGCCAAGAAGGAGAGGCAGACAGTCACAAGCCAATAAGAGAGGGCAAGCAGGCTCTGTGTCTAGTGCTGGTCGTGGAGACGGTGCATCCTCATCAGCACGTGGCCATGGGACACGCTTGGCCTTTTTTTCGGCAGCTGGCCGTGTTGAGCCGCAACATGCGGAAGACTTGGTCGAGTGGATGACCAAGCCGTCCTCATCCTCCTCATCCTCTCTCACCCATGCCCAGGGTGCTTTGTCTGGCAAAGCAGCGGCCTCTTCCCTCAGCTCAATGTCATCAGTGACTCCTTCGCTATCTCCACCATGTCCTCCTGAGGAGTCCCTCGAACTGTTTGACCACAGTGTTGGGTACATGCTCCAGGAGGATGCCCAGCGTTTGGAAGGCTCTGATGATGATACTGAGCTCGATGAAGGCAGTAACATGAGCACGGACAGAGGGGGTGCCCAAGAAGGACAGCAATCTGGCAGTCATGCTCCCCCTGCTGCAGCATACTGCCAGGTTTGCTCCAGTGATGAGGAGGGAGGGGATGATGAGGTCACTGACTCAACGTGGGTGCCTGATAGGAGAGAGGAGGAGGAGGAGGAGGAGGAGGAGGAGGCGGCACATCACCAACGAGGCAGGATGCCCTCCAGGGGCCAGCCTAAGGGCAGCACATTGACTGCATCACACCCCAAAGCTCCACATGTGCAGGGCGCTGCAGTCTCTGCGCGTTATTCAAAAAGTTCTTTGGTGTGGGCCTTTTTTGAGACGAGTGCATCAGATCGCACCGCTGCTATTTGCAACATATGTCTCAAGCGTATCTCACGTGGCCAAAACATCTCCCGCTTGGGTACCACATGCTTGGCCAGACATATGTTGACCTGCCATGCAGTTCGTTGGCAAGCGTATCTAAAAGACCCACACCAAAGAACAAAGAGGATCTCTCCTTGCTCCTCATCAGCTGAGATTTCCAACCCCACTAGACCTCCAGTCCTCTCTGAGACCTGCAGTGAGAGGAATGAAGGTGTAGAATTAGGTGTGTCACAGCCAAGTACTTGTGGGCAATCTGCTTTTGGTACACCGATGTCAGATTGTACCAGGCAAATTTCCCTGCCCCAGCTGCTGCACCGCCGAAAGAAGTTTGCTCCCAGCCATCCACATGCCCAGCGGTTGAATGCTAACTTGGCAAAATTGCTAGCACTTCAACTGCTGCCTTTTCAGTTGGTAGACTCTGCCCCCTTCCGTGAGTTTGTGGAATGTGCGGTTCCTCAGTGGCAGGTACCCAAATGCCACTTTTTCTCACGGAAGGCGATTCCGGCTCTCTACCGGCATGTGGAAGGCAATGTCCATGCCTCGCTGGACAGGGCGGTCAGTGGTAAGGTGCATATTACCGCTGACTCATGGTCCAGCAGGCATGGACAGGGACGTTACCTAAGTTTCACGGCGCATTGGGTGACTCTGCTGGCAGCTGGGAAGGATGCAGGACAAGGTGCAGTAGTGTTGGAGGTTGTTCCGCCACCACGCCTCCAAAATGCTGATTGTGACACACCTCTCTCCTCCACCCCCTCCTCTTCTTCTTCCTCCATGGCCTCTTCCTCGGAACCAGCGGTGCTTCGTAGGCGTTCAAGGGGCTACGCAAGTACGCAGGCCAAAAGATGCCATGCGGTGCTTGAGCTGGTGTGCTTGGGGGACAGGAGCCACACTGGGGCAGAGGTTCTGTCAGCTCTGCAGGGGCAGGTTCAGAGGTGGTTGACGCCACGCCAACTTAGGCAGGAATGGTGGTTTGCGACAATGGCACCAACCTCCTCTCTGCCCTCCGACAGGGACAAATGACCCATGTGCCCTGTTTGGCACACATCCTTAAATTGGTGGTGCAGCGGTTCTTGGGCAGGTACCCGGGCTTACAGGATGTCCTGAGGCAGGCCAGGAAAGTCTGTGTACATTTCCGCCGGTCATATAATGCCAGTGCTCGGCTGACGGACCTCCAAAAGGAGTTTAACCTGCCCAAGAACCGCCTAATCTGTGACATGCCCACCAGGTGGAACTCAACGTTGGCCATGCTGCAGCGGCTGCACACGCAGCAGAGGGCCATCAATGAGTACCTGTGCGACTATGGCACCAGGACAGGGTCAGGGGAGCTTGGTTTTTTTTCCCCACGCCAGTGGGCCATGATCAGGGATGCATGCACTGTCCTGTCACCATTCGAGGAGGCCACGAGGATGGTGAGCAGTGACAGTGCATGCATCAGTGACACTGTCCCCCTTGTCCACCTGTTGGAGCACACGCTGTGTGGAATAATGGACAGGGCACTTGAGGCAGAACAGAGGCAGGAAGAGGAGGACTTCCTTAGCTCTCAAGGCCCCCTTTATCCAGACAGTGTTCCTGCGTGCCCGCCGATCACACAGGAAGAGGACGAGGAGGAGGAGGAGGAGGAGGAAGATTGTGTCAGTATGGAGGTGGAGCCTGGCACTCAGCATCAGCAGCAGTCTTTAAGGGATCAGTCCCAAGAAACACATGGACTTGTACGTGGCTGGGAGGAGGTGGCTGCGGACGTTGTCGTCCTTAGTGACCCAGAGGACTCCCTACCGAATGCCTCAGCAAACCTACGCTGCATGGCCTCCCTGATCCTGCAAAGCCTGCGTAAGGATCCTCGTATTCGTGGTATCAAGGAGAAGGACCAATACTGGCTGGCAACCCTCCTTGATCCACGTTACAAGGGTAAGGTTGCGGACCTTATCTTGCCATCGCAGAGGGAGCAGAGGATGAAACATCTTCGGGAGGCCTTGCAGAAAGGTCTGTGCAATGCGTTCCCAGAGACTGGGAGGTTACAAACTCCTGTTTCTGGACAACGTGTTGCTAAGGCTTCGGTCAGTCAAAGAAGGAGCGGTGGAGAAGGTGGCCGTCTGACCGATGCGTTCAGACAATTTTTTGGTCCGCAGCCCCAAGGTATGATCGGTTCCAGCAACCATCGCCAGCGTCTGTTTTACATGGTGCAGGAATACCTAGGGGCAAGATCAGACTTGGACACCTTTCCCACCGAAAATCCTCTGGGTTACTGGGTCTTGAGGATGGATCACTGGCCAGAGCTTGCACAGTATGCAATTGAGCTACTGGCCTGTCCTGCATCCAGCGTTCTTTCGGAACGCACATTCAGTGCTGCTGGAGGCGTGGTAACCGATCACAGGGTGCGTCTGTCCACCGACTCGGTCGATCGGCTGACCTTCATAAAAATGAATCAGTCTTGGATCACCACCAGCTACCAAGCACCTGATGCTGATGTAACCGAATAATTTTTTTTGAAATCTCAGATCCCTTTAAAGACTGCCTATGCTGATGCTGAGTGACTATCCCTGAGTAATTATCTTCTTCCTCCTCAATCATCACGCTGATAGCTTGTAAGAACATTTTTGGTTCTGGGCGCCACCACCAGTGCCTAAGGCACAATTTTTCAGCCCCTGTTTAACAGGGGCGTGTAATTACAATTTTTGATGTAATACTTTGCAGCAGGGCTCGTTCCTGCATTCCAACTAGAGTGTCTGTGAGGGGTTGCAGTGTTGTGGCACCAGCACCAGTGCCTAAGGCCCAATTTTTCTGCCCCTGTCTAACAGGGGCGTGTAATTACAATTTTTGATGCAATACTTTGCAGCAGGGCTCGTCCCTGCATTCCAACTAGAGTGTCTGTGAGGGGTTGCAGTGTTGTGGCACCAGCACCAGTGCCTATGGCCCAATTTTTCTGCCCCTGTCTAACAGGGGCGTGTAATTACAATTTTTGATGCAATACTTTGCAGCAGGGCTCGTTCCTGCGTTCCAACTAGAGTGTCTGTGAGGGGTTGCAGTGTTGTGGCACCAGCACCAGTGCCTAAGGCCTAATTTTTCAGCTCCTGTTCAACAGGGGCATGTAATTACAATTCTTGATCTAATATTTCACAGCAGGGCCCTGTGAGGGCTTACAGTGTTGTGGCCACAGCAACACCTAAGGCCCAAATTTCTGCTGAGTATATAGGGCAGGACCCTACTTTCAAACATCTAACTTACAAACGACTCCTACTTGCAAACAGAAGGAGACAACAGGAAGTGAGATGAAATCTACCCCTAGGAAGGGAAATTCTCTCCTGTAAGAGTTAACTTGGGGAAAAAAATTTCTCCTTTCCACTGATGCTTTCCAATCCTTGTTCCACAAAAAAATCCAAATTTTCAAAAAACATTTTTCATTGGGACAAAAAGTGAGGTGAAATCTTCTGAAGAGGAGGAAAGACAGCAAAACAAATGTCACAGGGGTGATAACCCTTCCCTATGTTTTCCAAAAAGCTTAAAAAAGATTTTTTGGCTGGAGCTAAACACGTTAAAAATGTACCCGTTCAAAATTACAAAGAGATTCTACTTAACAACAAACCTACAGTCCCTGTCTTGTTTGCACTGCCTGTATACTGCTGTTCAGAGTATATAGGGCCTGGTGGCCCCACACCTTTCCTTATTTTAATTTGGGTGCGGGGTTCCCCTTAATATCCATACAAGACCCAAAGGGCCTGGTAATGGACTGGGGGGTACCCATGCCGTTTGTCTCACTGATTTTCATCCATATTGCCATGACCCGACATGACATTAAACCCGCAAGCAGTTTTAAATGAGATTTTTTCCTTTAAAAATGTCATTTGGTGCAGGGACTGTTCTAAATACGGGAAATACGTGTCACTTTACAGGCATACTATAGACACCCCCCAGGTACGATATTTAAAGGAATATTTCACTTTTTTTTTTTTACTTTAAGCATCATTAAAATCACTGCTCCCGAAAAAATGGCCGTTTTTAAAAGTTTTTTTTGCATTGATACATGTCCCCTGGGGTAGAACCCGGGTCCCCAAACCCTTTTTAGGACAATACCATGCAAATTAGCCTTTAAAATGAGCACTTTTGATTTTGAACGTTCGAGTCCCATAGACGTCAATGGGGTTCTAACGTTCGTGCGAACTTTCGGTCCGTTCGCGGGTTCTGGTGCGAACCGAACCGGGGGGTGTTCGGCTCATCCCTAATTAGCACAACTACAGTGAGTAGAGAGCTTCATGGAATGGGTTTTCATGGTCGAGCAGCTGCATCCAAGCCTTACATCACCAAGTGCAATGCAAAGCCTCGGATGTAGTGGTCGCCGCCACTGGACACTAGAGCAATGGAGACGCGTTCTCTGGAATGACGAATCACGCTTCTCTGTCCGGCAATCCGACGAACGTGTCTGGGTTTGGCGGTTGCCAGGAGAATGATACTTGCCTGACTGCATCGTGCCAAGTGTAATGTTTGGTGGAGGGGAGGATCATGGTGTGGGGTTGTGTTTCAGAGGTTGGCCTTGGCCCCTTAGTTCCAGTGAAGGAAACTCTTAAGGCTTCAGCATACCAAAACATTTTGGATAATTTCATGCTCCCAACTTTGTGGGAACAGTTTGGGGATGGCCCCTTCCTATTCCAACATGACTGCGCACCGGTGTGTTCAAAGACCATGCAGTGCACGCAGAGGCGGCTCTAGGCTTTGTGAGGCCTTAGGCAAAACTTACACATGAGGCCCCATGGACTGGGACGCTCCGTGATGAGGCCGATATTCCTCAGGCCGCGGGCAGTATCTGTTTTGTCCGTCAGCTCCTAAGCCACAGACTCCCAGTGGGGGTAGGCGGAGCCACCGGCGTCAACTTCAGTGATTGAGAACAGGCAAATTAGGCGGCCGCGAGGCCCCTGTGAGTGTGAGGCCTTAGGCGACCGCCTAATTTGCCTAATTAGAGAGCCGCCTTTGAGTGCACCATGTTTAGAAGAAAAAAAAAAATCTGGTCCATAAATTTGCCAGGACCACGACGTTCAAACCTGAAGGATTCCCTGAAGGGACCCACAGTAATGGCAAATCTCAACCCTCATGCCTACTGCTGCTTGCAAGCTTCAGTAGGCTTCAGCACTGCTTGAAGCTTATCGAAGGTGGCAGTCAGCACTCATTTTAGGATCTGTTAATCACCTCCATACTGCAACTGAGGGCTGCTTTAAAGGCTTTAAAAGAAAAAAACGGGCAAATCTTGCCGAAATCCTTATATTTTGCAAAAGCTTGCCGTACAATACTCTCTGCTCGCTTATCTTGACCTATGATGCTGAAGGATATGGCAAAGGAATTCTATTTTCGGCTCCTTCAGCCCCTGAGCCTGTCTGTAAATATAAAGCGATAGATTTATTAGTATTTAGTAAGCGGCTGTGACTGGCATCTGATTCCCCATGAAATGAGTTTAAAGATGTAATTAATTATAACTGGTTAGTGAAGTGTGACTCTCCATGCTCAGCTCTGCCTCTGTGATGGTTTCCACAGCTCAGTAACTGTTACATTAGAACTGAATTAACAATACTTTTTAGCACACTTATTGTACACAAGGCAATTGAGTCGTCTTTAATCTAAACATAAAAAGTGGAGAAAAGAATAATAAGCAGTTCCGTTCTCTACACCTACTGTATAACCCCCTATGGAGCAGAGCAATTTTTACATTTCTGCTACGGGCCTGTTAGTTTTACAACAACATTGTCATTAATTTAGATAACAAAGTTATGTGCTCTTTTTTCTTTTTGTTACTATTTTTGTCTATGGATTGCTTTAAAAAAAACATCATTTGCAGGGGGGAAAAAATCACCAAAAGAAGCTTTGTTTGTCAGAATATGGTTATATAGTTGTGCTCATAAGTTTACATACCCCGGCAGAATTTATGATTTCTTGGCCATTTTTCAAAGAATATGAATGATAACACAAAAACTTTACTTTCATTCACGGTTAGTGTTTGGCTGAAGCCATTTATTATCAATCAACTGTGTTTACTCTTTTTAAATCATAATGGCAAAAGAAACTACCCAAATGACCCTGATCAAAAGTTTACACACCCCAGTTCTTAATACCGTGTGTACCCAATAACTATTTTAGGACCCCCCTTTAACATCAATGAAGGCTTGAAGTCTTTTGTAGTATTTGTGGATGAGGCTCTTTATCTTCTCAGATGGTAAAGCTGCCCATTACTCTTGTAAAAAAGCCGCCAGTTCCTGTAAATTCTTGGGCTGTCTTGCATGAACTGCATGTTTGAGATCTCCCCAGAGAGGCCCAATGATATTGAGGTCAGGAGACTGAGATGGCCGCTCCAGAACCTTCACTTTTTTTCTGCTGTAGCCAATGACAGGTCCACTTGGCCTTGTGTTTTGGATCATTGTCATGTTGGAATGTCCAAGTACATCCAATGCGCAGCTTCCTGGCTGATGAATGCAAATGTTCCTCCAGTATTTTTTGATAACATACTGCATTCATCTTGCCATCAAGTTTGCGTAGTAATGGCTTTCTTCTGGCCACTCGACCATGCAGCCCACCTTTCTTTAAGTGCCTCCTTATTGTGCATCTTGAAACAGCCACACCACATATTTTCAGAGAGTCCTGTGTTTCACCTGAAGGTATTTGTGGGTTTTTCTTTGCATCCCAAACTTTTTTCCTAGCAGTTGTGGCTAAAATTTTAGTTGGTCTACCTGACCGTGGTTTGGTTTCAACAGAACCCCTCATTTTCCACTTCTTGATTAGAGTTTGAACAGTGCTGATTGACATTCTCAATTCCTTGGATATCTTTTTATATCCCTTTCCTGTTTTATCGGGTGATGTTGACCACGCCCCCTTATGACGGCACAGTCCCAGCATGCCCCAGGACTGTGACCTTATAAGGGGGCGGGGTCACCGCCTATATAAGTCCATTGCGAAGCACTCAGAGAGCATTCCAGCTGGAGAGAGCATCGTGTCAACATCGGAAGAAGAGAAGAGGGAAGAAGACAAGAAGGCAGAAGGCAGAAGTCCGGACCACCGCTAGAAAAAGAGCGGCAGAAGATAGCGGAGGAGCCGGCAGAAGATCGGGACACCGGGAGGAGACGCCGGAGAGACCCCCGAAGTCGGAAGAAGACCCCGGAGCTGCCTAATAAATTACTTTAAAAACCTGTGTACTGTGTTTTTTTTATTGACACTTTTTTCCCTAGGTGAATGGGTAGGGGTAAAATGTACCCCATACTCATTCACAAAGGGTGGGGGGCCAGGATCTGGGGGCCCCCTTATTAAAGGGGGCTCCTGGATTCCGATAAGCCCCCCGCCCGCAGACCCCGACAACCAACGGCCAGGGTTGTCGGGAAGAGGCCCTTGTCCTCATCAACATGGGGACAAGGTGCTTTGGGGTGGGGGGCCGCAGGGCGCCCCCCTGCCCCAAAGCACCCACCCCCCCATGTTGAGGGCATGCAGCCTGGTACGGTTCAGGAGGGGGGGCGCTCGCTCGTCCCCACCCCCATTCCTGCCTGGCCGTGCTGTGTGCTCTGATAAGGGTCTGGTATGGATTTGGGGGGGACCCCCACGCCATTTTTTCGGTGTAGGGGGGTTCCCCTTAAGGTCCATACCAGACCCACGGGCCTGGTATGCTCTTGGAGGGGGGAACCCATGCCGGTTTTTTATTTAAAATTTGTCGTGGAGTTCCCCCTCAAGAGTCACACCAAACACAGTGCCGGCCATTGGCGGGGATCCAAGTCAGATCCCCGTTCATTGAAAGTCGGACGTATGCCGGCTTCATGTTGCAGGGCAAAGTCGGATCCAAAGTAGGACGGCTGTCGTGTCGCACCAGTGTGAACCCAGCCTTATACACACACACACTAATTACAAGCAAACAGATCACAGGTGAGGATGGTTACCTTTGATAGCCATTCAAACCCCTTTGTTTCAACTTGTGTGCATGTTATCAGGCCAAAATCACCAGGGTATGTTAACTTTTGATTGTGTCATTTGGGTAGTTTCTGTTGTGATTATGATTTAAAAAGAGTAAACACAGTTGATTGATAATAAATGGCTTCAGCCAAACACTAACCATGAGTGAAAGAAATGTTTTTGTGTTATCATTCATATTCTCTGAAAAATTACCAAGAAATCATAAATTCTGCCAGCGTATGTAAACTTATGAGCACAACTGTATAACCATTTTAGGACAAACAAAGCTTCTTTTGGTGATTTTTTTCCCCTGCAAATATTATTTTTTTAAAGCAATCCATAGACAAAAATAGTAACAAAAAGAAAAAGAGCACATCTTTTCGGCTTTAATCCACATTAGTTAAAAATTGTGTCACTGTATATAAAACGTTGTTATTATTATTAATATATAGGAGTTATATAGCACCATCAGTTTGCCATTAAGGGTAAACAGTACAATTACTATACAATTTAACCACTCCATATGTGCCTAGGTTGTGCTTTCTCACTCTGGGGGAGGTGATTTTACTAGGGGGAAGGTAAAGATCCTTGTTCCTGCTTAGCAGAAACACAGGTTCAATGCCTTACCTTCTGACAGAACGACAATCTGCCTTGTTTACATACATAGGCAGATTGTTGTTCTGCTTGTGTCCTGTGTAATCGGCGGATGCCGGTGAACATCGAGTCCACGGCTTCTGCTGTAATCAGAGCGGATGCGGGTCACTGGCGGCGCGTGTGTGCACCGCAGACCTGGAAGTGTCAGATCACATACTGGGTACCTGATCTGGCATAGAGTGGCCACTCTGCTGCAGTAAATGTACGGTGGAGCGGTCTGAAAGTGGTTAAGCAATCCATAGACAAAAATAGTGACAAAAATAAAAAGAACACATTTTTTTTCTGCTTTGATCAACATTTGTTAAAAAATGGTGTTACTGTATATAAAAAGTTATGACTATTATTTTTATACAGGATTTCTATAGCGACAACAGTTTACGCAGCGCTTTACAACGTTAGAGCAGACAGTACAATTACAATACAATTTAATACAGGAGGAATCGGAGGGCCCTGCTCGTTAGAGCTTACAATCCAGGAGGGAGGGTCAAGTGATACAAAAGGTAATAACTGTGGGGGATGAGCTGATGAAGAAAATAAATGTGCAGTTGTTAGGTGTGGGCAGGATAGGCCTCTCTGAAGAGAAGGGTTTTCGGGGATCATCTAAGAGTGGATAAGAGTAGGAGATAGATGGACAAATTGGGGGAAGGAGTTCCAGAGGATGGGAGTGTAGTAAACTCCATCCTAGCACTGCTAGAATCCCCTTAATGGCAGTACCTCTAAACTTCACCCCACTCCTTAATGGCACACCTCCTGTCGTCCTTACAGAAGTCATAAGAACACTTTCAAATAATACCCTTACTTTCCAAATTACTGGTAGAAGTCATTCCCCAGACTGGTGTTTTAGGCTGGGAAACTCCACAAATGGAGCTGAAGTTTGCCAACAAGCTAATATTAACTTTTCAATGACTTCAATTGAAAGCCCTTTCTTTCATACTTCAGAACCTGCCCTAAACACCACTCTAATAAACTTTCTTAACTCCAGTTCCACTTCCACAGTAGGACAATTATTGTCGAGTTTAACTTTTTCCAGTTTTTCTGATGAAATGATGACAATATTCAACAAACGATCCTTAGCTCTAGGAAACAGTATTTATATTTGTTGTGGAAAAATCTGTCACCCTTGGATCCCCACCGAACCCCAAGGATGGTGTTATCTTGCATCCCTAGTCCCCATCATGGGCGTAGTAGGAGATAGCAAGGGAGGACACCTCCTTGAAGCTAGCATGCATCCTAGGTACCCCCTCAAACACCGCAATAAAAGGGAGTTATTTCTTACAAAGGATAAGGCATGGGCTTGGT
The DNA here is from genome assembly GCA_037952835.1 of Lithobates septentrionalis. Taxonomy (NCBI): domain Eukaryota; kingdom Metazoa; phylum Chordata; class Amphibia; order Anura; family Ranidae; genus Lithobates; species Lithobates septentrionalis. The sequence goes on along the minus strand of JBBDGP010001712.1, from coordinate 174,958 downwards.
TCCCCTCATGGACTGGGTGGGGAATAGACTTAATGAAAAGGTTGAATAATTACACTGGAATCATTGATGAAATAATGGAAAAGAATTCTGATGATATTACTAAATTAAATATAGAAACTAGGGCAATTAGAAAACAATTAGAACTACACGAGTTAGCCATAGAAAGCATGAGTGCTGCCTTAACTGGGTTATGTGAAAACACAGAAGATTATGAGTGTTGTACCTGGTTTCATAACACAAGTATGGAGGTACCAGATTATTATGATATAATTGCACAACACCGGAAAGAAGTAAACAAATTACAAGATGAAGCTAGAAACATTGCTAAGACATGGGATCCTTTTGCAAACCTAAGTTCTGGGATAGGAATTTTGGCATGGATAAAGAGTGCTGCCATAACTATAATTATGATTGCTCTTTTTGTTTTGTTCCTATATGCCTGTTATAAGCTTATAATGTGTATAATTGTTAAGGCATCCCGAACCCCTGATCCTGCTGCTGCGAATAGAATTTATCTGAGTATGTATTATGATAGAAGAAAATTTACATAACTGTGAAAGATAGTGAGCCATATAAATAATGTCTCAAAGAGGGGATTGTAAAGAACATAGCACATATCATGAGGGACTCCATTTTAGTTTTAAGACACCATTTTAGTTTTACAGGAAAATTGAGAAAACTCAAATGTGAGTTTTAACTGAAACCAATATTATCTTTAAGCTGTTATCTATAGAAAACCTTCTCAAGGTTGCCTATACATTTTAGCTAGAATATGGAGTTTTGCCTAGCTCATGTTTGTTCTTGATAAGATTAGTGTGTCCTTCACTTGTTAAGAAATACATATATAGTAGAAATGATGCAAGATTTTGTCTTATAACACCAGCTAATAGTTAAATATTAACTGAACCTATTTTCATTTCAATGACATGTATAAGGTTAGTAAAACTCCTCCCATCCCTCAAACTGCATAAATACTGTCCCTTTTGACCAATACAAATTAGATGTCATTAAGTGGCTAAGCAAACCTGTCTCCTGTGTCACTTTATTGATATCTCCAGGCCTGGGGGTCAACGGAGGTCTTCCTGCATTACCTGAACCTATCTGGGTGGTCTTAGAAGCCGTAATTGCCTACAGGGAGAAGCTCTTGAAAAGTCCTGGAGGTGAGCGTGGGAGGAAGTAACAAGGGAGCTGGAGAGCGGTCTTGGGAAGAGAACGATTAGGTTGGTATTTTGAGACTGGGTTGGTGATGTAGCTGGGGGACAAAGTTGTGGATGGCTTTGTTAAATGTTGTTAGTATTTTGAATTTCATTTGTTGGGTGAGTGTAAGCCAGTGCAGGGATTGGCTGAGATAGCCGACACCGAGCAGATGGTAAGGTGGTTGAGTCTGGCGGCAGCATTCATGATGGACTAAAGGGGGGATAGCCTATGTAAAGGTAATTCAATGAGGAGGGAGTTGCAATAGTATTATCCTAGGATTTGTCTAATTTTAAATGATACTAAAATGAAGATTCTGGCAATGCACAATTATTTACAAATTGTGTGTGTATGTACTATATATGCAAAACCTATAGTTAACTTCTACCTTTTTGTATCTATCTATCTATCTATCTATCTATCTATCTATCTATCTATCTATCTATCTATCTATCTATCTATCTATCTATCTATCTATCTATCTATCTATCGTGAGAGCCCCTGTCTTAGTGAAAATGTGTGTAAAATGGACACAGGACTCTCAAAGAAGCAATTCGAGAAGTTCCAGCAAAAGATCGGTGAGCAGAGAAAACTATGCTTTAAGTTTATTCTGGATTTTGCAAGTCTGGATTGGGGCTGGAAACTTGAAGACTTCAAAGAGCATTGGGAGGGATGGAGTCTTCAGTCATGTGTCCGGGTTTTCCAGAAGCTCTGCAGGTTGTGTGTGTGTCCAGATGCACACACTCGTTATAAGGCAGAGTGGAGCATAGCTCAGGGTGTGTGGGAAAGGAGGTTGGTGTTGGAGCAGTTGCTGCAGACAGGAAGGAGGTGTGCTACCGTTTAAGAACCCAGGCAACATCCTTCAGACGGTACTCCATGTGGGAGAGGTTCCAGGTCAGTGGACTGAGAGAGTTGGGCCAGCCGAGAGAGTCCGGGAGACCATAGCTGAGACAACTAGAAGAGAGAGTCTTGGGGACCAGAGGGGACCGTAAGTCTTGGAGGACAGTGGAAGCCTGGAGTGTCAGGAGAGCCCCTTCCTAGAGGCCAGGAGTGGGCCTGTGGAGCAAGGAACTGCGATCAAGGCTGAGTGAGCCTTAAGAGCCAGGTGGATTGGCATTTTTCAGTTGTTAAAAATAAATAAAGAACTGCGCTAAGTGCATAGCTAGTGAAAACATAAAATAAGTGAGTTTTAAATAACAAAATTGTAATGAAACGTCCTGCTGCTAAACACTGAACCTCGATATAAAGCAAAGACTAAGTAAACAAAAATCAGTGTAGCGCTGGACATAAAAGATAAAAAGTAAAATGACCAAAAATATATTATGCACAATCCCCAATATCACCGGATGCTCAATGAATGAGGCATCTTCAGTGAAAAAGAGGTGTGTACATGATGAATAAACAAAGTGACATTAAACAAGTGATGCAGTGCATATATATATATATATATATATATATATATATATATATATATATATATATATATATATATAGTATAAACACACGTGGTTGGCTCATCAAAAGCTTATGTTATCATGAAATAAAATCATATAAGTGATATTCCTCATTAATGTGAGACCATACCCGCAAGGGTATACATAAGAAAAAATATGTAAAAATAAAAATTGTGAGAATAATAAGTTCATAAGTGTCTCAAGTAAAGAATATATGATAATTCCAAAGAAATCCAGAAATGGGCTTATTGCAGGGTTCAGGATTGCTTGGTCCACCTCGAGTGCAGCCCACCACCAGATGTTAGAATTAATGGCTTACCAGAAAGCCTGCGACCGCCCTTACTCAGGGGGGTCAATACAGGCTTAGTAGTGGATAGTATCCGGGGATGGTAGACTCTCTGGACTGTTTTCCCGCTCTCCTCGCCAGACAAATGGTTCACAGCAACGGGGATTCCAGTGTGGAAGAAAAAACTCCCTGGGGTTCCTTCAATGCTCCTTCCCAGGAGGCCAGATACAAAAGACCCACAGATTCCAAGAGAAAAACACAAGAAGGGACTCCAATAGTGCAGATTGAAAAAACAGGGGCCAAATTTATTAAGCTAAGCTACAATAAAAACACTTACAGCGAAGTGAGTGACAATGAAAAAAAAAAGCTCCTAGGCTGTTTAAAAACAGTTTGCGCATGCGCGATGCGTAACAACGTTGTGACCCCTTTTCTTCTACACTGGAATCCCCGTTGCTGTGAACCATTTGTCTGGCGAGGAGAGCGGGAAAACAGTCCAGAGAGTCTACCATCCCCGGATACTATCCACTACTAAGCCTGTATTGACCCCCCTGAGTAAGGGCGGTCGCAGGCTTTCTGGTAAGCCATTAATTCTAACATCTGGTGGTGGGCTGCACTCGAGGTGGACCAAGCAATCCTGAACCCTGCAATAAGTCCTTTTCTGGATTTCTTTGGAATTATCATATATTCTTTACTTGAGACACCTATGAACTTATTATTCTCACAATTTTTATTTTTACATATTTTTTCTTATGTATACCCTTGCGGGTATGGTCTCACATTAATGAGGAATATCACTTATATGATTTTATTTCATGATAACATAAGCTTTTGATGAGCCAACCACGTGTGTTTATACTATATATATGCACTGCATCACTTGTTTAATGTCACTTTGTTTATTCATCATGTACACACCTCTTTTTCACTGAAGATGCCTCATTCATTGAGCATCCGGTGATATTGGGGATTGTGCATAATATATTTTTGGTCATTTTACTTTTTATCTTTTATGTCCAGCGCTACACTGATTTTTGTTTACTTTTTATTTTTCAGTTGTTGTTTTTGGGAGAAGAACCCTGTGTGGGAAAGCAAACGTGTGTGTGAACTTTCATCTTTTTGTTACTTTCAATAAACGTGGGCTACCACGCCCTTAAACCTTAGTTCCTGTTGGCTGTGAACTCACTTCAAACGCATCTGTCACTGAGCTAGACATCCCCCAATGTCACAAGTGGTGTTCGAATGCGGGCATACAGACGGTGAAATCCGGGTCTCTGCACCAGCAGTGAGTTTGTCAAGGAACTGTCAGTGCCTGTGTATGGAAGTGCAGCCAGGCAATGAGCATTGTGTGCAGGTAGTGCACCTATGATAATTTTTTTTTTTTTTTTTACTGCTGTGAACTGTGTAACAAGCTGCTGTGCATGTGACTGCAAGGATGAGGCAGTCAAACACAAGAAGTTCATGTTAAATCAAGTTAAAGGGGAAGTGAGCTCAGCGTGGCCTGAGAAGATGTCTCCACCTAGGACGGCCAGTGGTGTATGAGACTGTGAATGAGTGGTTCAAGCCAGAATAAAGAGTGGGAAGTCGACATAATGGCGTCTAACTTCATACGGCCAATGCTGCCTACAGGGGAGGTTGAAGGTTTCCTAATGGAGTTTGAAAGAGTTGCAACATGGAGAGCATGGCCTAGAGACCGGTGGCCAGAGTTGCTGCAACCTTTGCTGCTGATGGGTCCAAGCCGAGATGATTATGACCAGTACAAAGCTGAGATTCTGCTTGGGGAAATGTTCCGGTGTGAATGTTAACGCTAGCAATGCTCCAGCAAAGGGACGCCATCACCCATAGCAACAGGAGAGGCTTCACTGGGACAACAAAGCACCAGTCAAGCAATGGCTCAGGAAAACATGAGTGTGCATCAGTGTACCAGCCCTGGGTTTTCTGCAAGCATATCGGTTGTCACCCCTGGCAACAGTGGCAAGAAGTCTGTGTGGCCTGCAGGGGGTACCAATGAGGAATGTAAAGAATGCGTATTCTGGCCGCCTGTGTGAAGTGGTCAGCCTAGAAAGAAGGGCACAACAGTCTGAAACCTCCATGAGGTGTAGCCAACCATCTTTGGCGTGCTGGTCTGCTGTTACCCCTAGCAACAGGGATCCTGTGTTACATGCGGGGAGTGTCGGTGGGTCCAGAAAGGCTGCAGTGTTGCTCCATGACCACATGGAAGAGTCAGCCTATGGAGACACCACAGATGAGAGACAACGCACTCAAATTAGGACTATGACACCAGCTACAGGAATTGGTAAGACTGTTACAGTTTATGGGACAGAACCCAATGAAGTGGAAGTGTGTCCGGCGGGGAGATCCGCAGTAAAGGTGGACTTGCTACAGTGTGCTACCCGGAGTAGTGGGGAGGCACAGAGTAAAGCCCAACTATATATATATATATACACATACATACACACACACAGTGTGCATATACAGTGCAGTGCCTTGAAAAAGTATTCATATCCCTTGAACATTTCCACATTTTGTCATGTTACAACTAAAAACATAAATGTATTTGATTGGGATTTTATGTGATAGACCAATACAACGTGGCACATAATTGTGAAGTGGAAGGAAAATGATAAATGGTTTTCAACATTTTTTACAAATAAATATGTGAAAAGTGTGGCGTGCATTTGTATTCAGCCCCCTTTACTCTAAAACCCCTAACTAAGATCTAGTGGAACCAATTGCCTTCAGAAGTCACCTAATTATTAAAGAGAGTCCACCTGCGTGTAATTTAATCTCAGTATAAATACAGCTGTTCTGTACAGCCCTCAGAGGTTTGTTAGAGAACCTTAGTGAACAAACAGCATCATGAAGGCCAAGGAACACACCAGACAGGTCAGGGATAAAGTTGTGGAGAAGTTTTAAAGCAGGGTTAGGTAATAAAAAAATATCCCAAGCTTTGAACATCTCACGGAGCACTGTTCAATCCATCATCAGAAAATGTAAAGAGTATGGCACAACTGCAAACCTACCAAGACATGGCCGTCCACCTAAACTGACAGGCCAGGCAAGGAGAGCATTCATCAGAGAAGCAGCCAAGAGGCCCATGGTAACTCTGGAGGAGCTGCAGAGATCCACAGCTCAGGTGGGAGAATCTGTCCACAGGACAACTATTAGTCGTGCTCTCCACAAATCTGGCCTTTATGGAAGAGTGGCAAGAAGAAAGCCATTGTTGAAAGAAAGCCATAAGAAGTCCCGTTTGCAGTTTGCGAGAAGCCATGTGGGGGACACAGCAAACATGTGGAAGAAGGTGCTCTGGTCAGATGAGACCAAAATTTAACTTTTTGGCCTAAAAGCAAAACATTATGTGTGGCAGAAAACGAACACCACACATCACCCTGAACACACCATCCCCACTGTGAAACATGGTGGTGGCAGCATCATGTTGTGGGGATGCTTTTCTTCAGAAGGGACAGAGAAGCTGGTCAGAGTTGATAGGAAAACGGGTGGAGTCCAATACAGGGCAATCTCAGAAGAAAACCTGTTAAAGTATGTAAAAGACTTGAGACTTCCAGCAGGACAACGACCCTAAACATACAGCCAGAGCTACAATGGAATGGTTTAGATCAAAGCATATTCATGTGTTAGAATGGCCCAGTCAAAGTCCAGACCTAAATCCAATTGAGAATCTGTGGCAAGACTTGAACATTGCTGCTCTCAGACGCTCTCCATGCAATCTGACAGAGCTTGAGATATTTTGCAAAGAAGAATGGGCAAAAATGTCCTTCTCTAGATGAACAAAGCTGGTAGAGACATCCCCAAAAAGACTTGCAGCTGTAATTGCAGTGAAAGGAGGTTCTACAAAGTATTGACTACGGGGGGGCTGAATACAAATGTACCCCACACTTTTCACATATTTGTAGAAAATGTTGAAACCCATTTATCATTTTCCTTCCACTTCCCAATTTTGTGTCACTTTGTGTTGGTCTATCACATAAAATCCCAATAAAATACATTAATTTATTCTTAAGTTTTTGGTTGTAACATGACAAAATGTGGAAAATTTCAAGGGGTATGAAGATTTTTTCAAGGCACTGTATGTGCACACTGTGTGCGTATATATATATATATATATATATATATATATATATATATATATATATATATATATATATATATATATATATATATATATATTATATAAAATATTTTTTTCCCTTTTCCCCTCTCTATTTTCCTTTTCTCCTTTTTAAAAAATCAAGAGCTCTCAAAGGCAGGAGTTAACTGTAGGTTATGTTTTGCAATATTGGGTTTTTTTGGTCTTTTTTTTTTCTTCTTCTCTTACATAGTGTTGTGTTTTGGAAGTGTAGTTTATCTCGGTGGATCAACCATATAGCACTGTCGTATGGCTTATGGTTACTTTCCAACTGTATATTTTTTTGGCATGCAATACTATGCTTTGTATTTGAGAATTTCTTGTTCTTAAAAGAAAAAAAAAATTGGAAAAAAAAATCAGCAGTAATATAATAGCTCAGAGTAGGGGGCAGTGAATTATGACCGATCAGGGTTAATAAGTGGTTAAATAGGAACACATTTTCTTTAAAAAAAAAAAACACAACTTTTTTTTTTTTTTTTTTTACTTCACAGGTGCTTTAACTGACATTACATACAGAAGGATGCTCATCACTTGGATCTGCAGATAAATGAAACAGTAGAAAAAAAAAAAGTAACAATTTTTTTTTACAAAGGAAAATCTGCACCATGCTAAAATTGTTACTTATGTGAATCCACCACTATTGCCAAGTAACAAACAGTTACATCTCAAATATTCACATACAAAACAATAGACTTAAAAAATAGTGAATGTCTTAACTGAAACCAATATTAGTGAACAACCAATGAATAGTGCTTGTGAGGTTGCAGAACAAAAACAAAAAACAGAAAACAAAACAAGTCTGTTAAAAGTCATTAGCTTAAAGAAGTGCTAAATCAATCTTCTACAAGGCCAACCAAAATAAATCCGTGCAATGAAAGTGTTCACTCCTCCACTGCGGGCTCAAAAAGACAAACTCTCACCTCCTTAGTTGGATCTTTACACTATAAATGGTCAAATTGGACAGCTTCCCCTTTAATTAGCTGGGATAGGCTGCACTGGAGGATTACAAATTCTCCTTTCCTGACAGGCTCCATGGCAGCATACGTGTGGGTTGACCCCGCCTCCATAACTACCCAATAGGACCCCTCCCTATAAATTTCAGCTGTGGGCTCTCAGCCGTGTTCCTTTTTTGTCCTCCTCCGTAGGACCTGATGTTTGGTTCTCCTACCTGAAGACGATGTCCCGCGATCGTATCGGCCGACTGATGTGATGTCTCATCCCTCCAATAAGCCTTGACTGTTAGCAGGGTATGGAGTGTATTGCAGAGTAAGCGCTGAAGAGCTGGAGTCATTTTTGAATGAAAAGCGCGCACAGGCCGATTGCCTAGCAGTATGCAGGTGGCCATTATCTGCCAAAAGCCCGGTGTGTGTATGGATGTTCCGGCCGAGTCGATCGTAGGTGGTGGTGAGCATATATCGCCTTCATGGCAGCAGTGTATATATTTGTTGTTGTTGTTTTTTCTCTCTGTATGCTTTTTTCAAAATTGCCTATGCAGCGGCTGGTTCCCTGTGCGTTCCAGCCGCCGCTCCCTCTACTTCCGGGTTCTGTCTGCGTTCTGCACAGGCGCAGTTCCGGAACGAAAGCGAGGCCTGGTTTCGCGCATGCGCACGACGACCGTGGGCCTGGCGCGGCCGTGATGTCACGCGGCGCCAATTTTAAAAGCCTGGGGAAGCTTGCAGAGCTCGGGAATGATCGTGGGCATAGCGGCGACTTCCCTGAGCATCTGCAGAGCCTTCCCCAGGTAAGTGCAGTACAGATGGGTCTGTGCTTGCTGTTTTGCTTTCTGGTGTATCTGATTTACTCTGTGTTCACCTGCAGTGATTCCCAGCATCAGCCATGGACTCTTCACTGCCTCCTGGTGGCCAGTCCTCTCGCAGCAGGTAGGATTTGAATGTGTATTTCTTTACTTACCTGCTGGGGGGAAGAGAGCGGAGTGTAGGGCATCATTCTGACTTGTGCCTTTTCTCTCTCTCTATTCCTGTCTTCCTTCTTTCCTTAGCCCTTCTAGGTCTGATCAAAGACAAAGTAGTTCCCGCAGAAGGAGCGGGTCATCTAAATCACACCACCGGCATTCCTCCTCTGGCTCTAGACACCATGGTTCATCCTCTAAGTCTAAAGACCACAGTAGAGGCTCTCCTCACCCCCCCTCATCTCATAGGGGACCGGAGAAAATATGTTGGGGATGCAGGGCCCCAGTTCCTGCCAGCAAGTCTCTCTGTGACCGCTGTTTTTCTAAAGCAGCTAATGAGAGGGAAGGTGCAGACCAACACCTGGAAACTCTAATCAAGCGAGTTGTGAAAGAATCACTGCAGGAGAGAGACGCTGCAAAGCCTCGTGATTCTCCTCAAGATCCACTGATTCCCCTGTCAGAAGAGGGTCCAGTTCCTGAGACGTGGGAGTCTTCTCAACCTAGCCACCAGTCTGCCCCCCCTTCAGATAGTGGGTCAGAAGCAGATGATCCTGGAATGGGCTTTGAATATGCCCTGGTTCCTTCTCTGGTGAAAGCGGTTAAAAACGCTCTGGTTTGGGAAGATCCAGTTATTTCTCCTGCTAAACAGAGAAAGTTTTTCAAACAGCTCAGCAAGGAGCGTCATTATTTTCCTTTCCTCACGGAAGTGGGAGCTATAATTTTTGAAGAATGGGGCAAGATAGATAAAAAAAGCTCTATGCAATCCAAAGTCGCAAAACTATACCCTTTCAAGGAAGAAGAGGTTAAACACCTTGAGTCAGCTCCCTTGGTAGATGCTGCATTAATGAGGCTTGTGAGATATGTGACTCTGCCTCTTGAAGATACAGTCTCATTTAAAGATCCGCTAGAGAGACGGATTGATGCCGACCTAAAAAGGATTTACCTGACAGCAGGCACAGTGTGCAAACCAGCTCTGGCCTTAGCAGCAGTCTCTAAAGCTTTGGAGGCATGGTCAGACAATGTGAACGATTCTCTTAGAGATATCTCTGAAGAAGCGGCTAAGAGCTCCCCTATTCAGGAAATCAGGCTTGCCTCTGCCTTTCTGGGGGAGGTCTCTATTGACATTGTTCGCCTAGTGGCTCGGGTGATGTTGTCGTCGGTCACCGCCCGTCGGGCCTTGTGGCTGCGACCTTGGTTGGCAGACCCAGCCTCTAAACAGGCTTGGTGCCGTATTCCATTTGAGGGTTCTTCCCTCTTCGGCAACAAGCTGGATAGCGCCATTACCCGGGCTACGGGTGGTAAATCGGGGTTCCTCCCTCAAGACAGGCGTTTACAGAATCAAAAACGCACCTTTTCAAGATCGCAGAACACCGACCGTGCAAGGGAAGCACGTAGCTATAGGCCTGGTCGGGAATTTTCTAGATCCTGGAAATCCAGGCAGTCCTCTTTTAAAAAGCCCACAAAAGGGGCTTCCACCAGTAACCAGGACTCCACTAAGTCCTTTTGAAATTGGGCCCGCTCAAACATGTCAGGTGGGGGCTCGTCTGCTCCACTTCCGGCATGTTTGGGCGGCCTCAATTCGGGATTTCTGGACTGTCAAGACAGTGTCCTCAGGCCACACCTGGGTTTTCAACAGCACTCCCAGTCTAAGATTTATACCAACAAATCTTCCAAGTTCAGAAGAGAAGAAACAAGTTCTTTTAGCTTACATAAGCTCTTTATTAGCTCAAAACGCAGCCATTCCTGTTCCAGATGGCGAACGAGGAGAAGGCATGTATTCTCCTCTGTTTCTGGTACAGAAGAAGAACGGCACATGGAGGCCTGTTATAGACCTGACTCATCTCAACCGGTTTATCCGAAAGGAAAAATTCAAGATGGAGTCACTATTAACGATTCAACAATCGGTTCATCTGGGAGATTGGCTGGTGTCGATAGACTTGAAAGACGCCTACTTTCATGTTCCAGTGGCGGCAGACTTCCAAAAGTTCCTTCGCTTTGCTGTAGGCGATCAACACTTACAGTTTACCTGCCTTCCATTTGGTCTCACAACATCACCTCGGGTGTTTTCCAAGGTTCTGCTGGCTGTTGTTGCTCTGCTCCGAGTCAAAGGAGTTCGCCTTCACCACTATCTCGACGACCTCCTCCTTCTAGGCCAGGACAAGGGTCAGCTTCTAAAGCACAGGAGTCTAGTAATTTCCACTCTCCAAGAGTTTGGGTGGCTCCTGAATTTGGAGAAAAGTCACCTGATTCCATCTCAGTCTCTCATATTTCTAGGTGCCCATTTCAACACACTAGAGGGCACCATCTCACTACCAGAGGAGAAGATCGTGGTGATCCGGGACAGGATCCGTTCGACTCTTGCTTCATCTCACCTTTCCGCTCTTCAATGTCTGAAGGTGATCGGCACAATGGCAGCCACCATTCCCATGGTGAAGTGGGCTCAATGGCGCACTCGCCCATTCCAGAAAGGGTTTCTCCAACAGTGGGATTCTCCCAGCAAGAATCAGCTCATCCTTCTCACTCCATCCATGAGAGAGTCTCTCCTTTGGTGGCTCCAGGGGAAAAATCTCCGCAATTGCCATTCGATTCTTCCTATCACATGGGTCACAGTGACCTCAGATGCCAGCAATCGGGGCTGGGGTGCTCATTGCCTGTCAGAAGTGGCCCAGGGCAGATGGATCTCGCCATCTCAGAAGATTGTATCCAACATTTTGGAACTTCGAGCGGCCTTTCAGGCGCTCAGATCCTTCTTCCATCTGATAAAGAACTCCTCAGTGATGCTCCGGTTGGACAACACAACCGCGGTGGCCTATATAAGGAAACAAGGTGGGACTCGCAGCTGGTCCCTCCTAAGGGAAGTGGAGCCAATCATGAACTGGGCTCAGAAGAATCTGTCCAACATTTCGGCAGTCTACATTCCGGGGGTCCAGAATGTTCAGGCGGACTTTCTGTCCCGTGTTCAAATGGACAACAACGAGTGGTCCCTGCACAAAGAGGTGTTCAAGTGGCTCCTGACACTAGGAGTGTCTCCAGAAGTGGATCTGTTTGCATCCCCATGCAACTACAAACTCACCAGGTATTACTCAAGGTTCCGGGATCCCCAAGCATATGGGATAGATGCCCTCACGGATCGGTGGAGGTTCAACAAAGCGTATGCCTTCCCTCCGGTACCTGTGATACTCCAGTTTCTCCGCAGGCTCAGAACAGAGGAAGTGGAAGTCATGGCAGTGATACCGTTTTGGCCCAACAGGCCATGGTTTCCCCTCTTAACTCTCCTCAGTTATCGGGAGTCAATCCCTCTGCCTCTCAGGGCGGATCTTCTGTCCCAAGGTTCTATCCTGCATCCATGCCCTGCTCATCTACATCTCAGGGTTCGGTTTTTGAGAGGGGAAGGCTTGAAGCCTTAGGTTGTCCAGAAGAAGCCATCCCGACGCTTCTGAATGCCAGACGGAAGAGCACTAATAGAGTGTATGAACGTATCTGGTCCAAATTCACAGAGCACATGGCCTCTAGACCTAATCCTTGTGGTTCTCCAAAAGTCCAGGATATCCTCAGCTTTCTGCAAACAGGGTTGGATTTGCCTCTAGCAGTAAGTTCCCTTCGTGTGCAAATATCAGCCATCTCGGCATTCACAGGAATTTCATGGGCTAACCATGCCCTGGTTCGCCAATTCTTCAAGGGTGCTATCAGGCTAAGACCTCAAAGGAAACCGAGATTCCCCAAATGGGATCTTCCCCTTGTTCTAGATTTCCTCTCCACGCTTGGAACAGATCCTGATGATCCTCTATCAGTTAAAGACCTCACACTCAAGACCGTCTTCCTGGTGGCAGTAACTTCAGCCAAGAGAGTGTCTGAAATCAGGAACTTAGGCTCCAAAGAGCCTTTCCTGACCTTTTTTCCGGATAGAGCAGTATTAATTCCCATGTTGGGCTCAAACCCTAAAGTGACATCTATTTTTCACGAAAATCAGGAAATTGTATTGCCTACCTTTAATACAACAGAAGGTCAAGAAGTTCATCCCCTTGATGTGGGACATACTTTGAGTCAATACCTGGAAGCTACGGAATCATTTAGGCAGACGGACTTCCTTTTCATTCTTCTGCAAGGGAAAAGTAGAGGAAAACGGGCCTCAATCAGATCCATCTCTGCTTGGATAGTACAGACCATTCAAAGGGCTTATAAAGCGAAGGGCTTGGCTCCTCCAGAGGCAGTAACTGCACACTCAACTCGGAGTATTTCAACCTCGTGGGCGGCTTCTCTTCATGTCGCACCCGAAGTTATATGTAGAGCAGCTTCCTGGTCATCTATCAATACGTTTGTTTCTCACTATTGTGTTGAACCTGCCGCTTTGTCATCCATTAATTTTGGTTTGAAAGTACTGTCAGTGGACAGTGTTAAATAAATTTATTTTCTCGCTCAGCATTGTGCCCACCCGGGTGTGTTTGGCGAGTTATTTCCCACACGTATGCTGCCATGGAGCCTGTCAGGAAAACGGAAAATTTATATCAAATACTTACCGTAATTTTCCTTTCCTGATAGGCTCCATGGCAGCAGGAGTCCCTCCCAATGCTTGGAGTAGGCTAGTTACGAAACACGGCTGAGAGCCCACAGCTGAAATTTATAGGGAGGGGTCCTATTGGGTAGTTATGGAGGCGGGGTCAACCCACACGTATGCTGCCATGGAGCCTATCAGGAAAGGAAAATTACGGTAAGTATTTGATATAAATTTTCCGTTTTTCATCAGAGCCAGCTCTAGAATCCCCATTCACACAGGGGCAACACGACTTGCGTCGCTCCCCTTAGAACGGTTCCATAGCACAGAACGGGAGGCGACTTGTCAGGCGACTAGGTCGCCTGACAAGTCGTCCCTGTGTGAACGGGGTCTAACAGTACACCATTGTCAGTCAGGAAGAAGAACAAACAAGCCACAGTGCTCCCCATTTGTATCATAAAAACCAAATAGTTTATTAAAGTACACTTGCATTAGACAAGATGTAACAATCGCTCGAGTAAAGGGATTCTCCCTGCTACTTACTGCAGAAGTGTAGTGTGGTGCAGTTTTTTCCTTGTGGTTTTTGAAAGTTTTTTTTTTTAACTACTTTGGGTACCACAGCTTCACATGTGCTTATTGTAGTGGTGAGCGCAAGTTTTTGATTGTCATAACAATATTACTTGGTATCTCTCTATCTTCAGTCTGATCAATGTTTATAAACAATGTTACCATGTATCTCTCTATCTCCTTTCTGATCAATGTTTATAAACAATGTTAATTGGAACTCTCTATCTCCAGTCTGATCAATGTTTATAAACAATGTTAATTGGAACTCTCTATCTCCAGTCTGATCAATGTTTATAAACAATCTTACTTTGTATCTCTCTATCTCCCATCTGATCAATGTTTATAGACACTTCTACAGCTTCTGTATTTACAGAGAAACACCTGGCTGTCATTTTTAACAGCGGAGAATGGCTGACACTGATTTTATTTTATTTTTTGTAGTATGTCTAGTAACCACAACTTACTAAAGATGACCAGTCATGGCTGAGTTTACATAAAAATCTGCACATTTTATTTGGTCTCCAATGGTAATACCCGTGCAGGCGTATTTATGGGCGGCACAGTGGTGTAGTGGGTAGCACTCGCCTAGCAGTAAGAAGGGTCGCTGGTTCGAATCCCAACCATGACGCTACCTGCCTGGAGTTTGCATGTTCTCCCTGTGCCTGCGTGGGTTTCCTCCGGGTACTCCGGTTTCCTCCCACACTCCAAAGACATGCTGGTTGGTTAATTGGATCCTGTCTAAATTGTCCCTAGTATGTATATGTATGAATGTGAGATAGGGACCTTAGATTGTAAGCTCCTTGAGGGTAGGGACTGATGTGAATGTACAATGTATATGTAAAGGGCTGCGTAAATTGACGGTGCTATATACAGTGCCTTGCAAAAGTATTCGGCCCCCTTGAACTTTTCAACCTTTTGCCACATTTCAGGCTTCAAACATAAAGATATAACATTTTAATTTTTTGTGAAGAATCACCAACAAGTGGGACACAATTGTGAAGTGGAACGAAATCTATTGGATATTTTAAACTTTTTTAGCAAATAAAAAACTGAAAAGTGGTGCGTGCAAAATTATTCGGCCCCTTTACTTTCAGTGCAGCAAACTCACTCCAGAAGTTCAGCGAGGATCTCTGAATGATCCAATGTTGTCCTAAATGACTGATGGTGATAAATAGAATCCACCTGTGTGTAATCAAGTCTCTGTAAAAATGCACCTACTCTGTGATAGTCTCAGGGTTCTGTTGAAAGCGCAGAGAGCATCATGAAGACCAAGGAACACACCAGGCAGGTCCGTAATACTGTTGTGGAGAAGTTTAAAGCCGGATTTGGATACAAAAAGATTTCCCAAGCTTTAAACATCCCAAGGAGCACTGTGCAAGCGATCATTTTGAAATGGAAGGAGTATCAGACCACTGCAAATCTACCAAGACCTGGCTGTCCCTCTAAACTTTCAGCTCAGACAAGGAGAAGACTGATCAGAGATGCAGCCAAGAGGCCCATGATCACTCTGGATGAACTGCAGAGAACTACAGCTGAGGTGGGAGAGTCTGTCCATAGGACAACAATCAGTCGTACACTGCACAAATCTGCCCTTTATGGAAGAGTGGCAAGAAGAAAGCCATTTCTCAAAGATATCCATAAAAAGTCTCGTCTAAAGTTTGCCACAAGCCACCTGGGAGACACACCAAACATGTGGAAGAAGGTGCTCTGGTCCGATGAAACCAAAATCCAACTTTTTGGCCACAATGCAAAACGATATGTTTGGCGTAAAAGCAACACAGCTCATCACACTCAACACACCATCCCCACTGTCAAACATGGTGGTGGCAGCATCATGGTTTGGGCCTGCTTTTCTTCAGCAGGGACAGGGAAGATGGTTAAAATTGAGGGGAAGATGGATGCAGCCAAATACAGGACCATTCTGGATGAAAACCTGTTGGAGTCTGCAAAAGACCTGAAACTGGGACGGAGATTTATCTTCCAACAAGACAATGATCCCAAACATACAGCAAAATCTACAAAGGAATGGTTCACAAATAAACGTATCCAGGTGTTAGAATGGCCAAGTCAAAGTCCAGACCTGAATCCAATCGAGAATCTGTGGAAAGAGCTGAAAACTGCTGTTCACAAACGCTCTCCATCCAACCTCACTGAGCTCGAGCTGTTTTGCAAGGAAGAATGGGCAAGAATTTCAGTCTCTCGATGTGCAAAACTGATAGAGACATACCCCAAGCGACTTGCAGCTGTAATCGCAGCAAAAGGTGGCTCTACAAAGTATTAACGCAAGGGGGCCGAATAATTTTGCACGCCCCACTTTTCATTTTTTTATTAGTTAAAGTTTCAACAATCCAATAGATTTCGTTCCACTTCACAATTGTGTCCCACTTGTTGGTGATTCTTCACAAAAAATAAAAATTTTATATCTTTATGTTTGAAGCCTGAAATGTGGAAAAAGGTTGAAAAGTTCAAGGGGGCCGAATACTTTCGCAAGCCACTGTAAGTACCTGAAGTAATAATAATAATATTTATGTCAATTTGAGATTCTAGGGTCAGAGGTCACCTAAGGATTAACAGCTCTTTCCTTGTTAGATGCCTAACCTCACCTGCTAGTGCAGGGATATGCAATTAGCGGACCTCCAGCTGTTGCAAAACTACAAGTCCCGTCATGCCTCTGCCTCTGGGTGTCATGCTTGTGGCTGTCAGAGTCTTGCTATGCCTCATGGGACTTGTAGTTTTGCAACAGCTGGAGGTCCGCTAATTGCATATGCCTGTGCTAGTGTCTCCTTACTCCAGAGGATTTAATATGGTTTCAAATAACAAAGCCCTGTGGTTCTGGCTTTGTTTAATGAGAAAATCTATTTCAAGACAAAATTTAAAGTAGTTGAAATTGCACCAATTGCATTTTTTCCCACTGCTTGCTGGCTAAAACGTAATGCAGAAAATAAATGAATTAAATTAAAATGTGTGTGTGTGTGTGTATGTATGTATATATAGCATATGCAAGCCTGTCTATATACAATAATTACTGACAGGCTTCTTTCATGCATTCAGTGTATCTATTTCATTTTTGCCTGTCACTTGAGATGCTTTAGACATTTTCTAAGCACAGTTCTGCAAAGCTAAATGTATATTTATTGGGGAGAGGTTATATTGGACATTAAACAAAGGCTTTGAGTCTGTCAACTTTCATCCATTGGTGTGTAATATTACAAGGAGCTTTGGACAAGCTGTGGAAACACATTACTGATAAGAGATTTAGTTGCCCTTGAAAGTGATTAAGTTAATCAGGGTATTGTACTGGGATCAGCTAGATGGGCTGAGGTTCTGAAATTGGACCCAATGCTAAAACATGCTTGCTTCCTATCGTACGAACGATAACTCCGCCGTCCACTGTCTCTGCCGGACTCTTTGTCATAGAATAATTTGGGGGCTTCCGATACCTCAACCTTTTTTTAAAAAAAAGAAACATGATTGATTTCCTTGTACTTATGTTTGTGTGTGTGAACTGTAAATGCAAAAAAATAACACAATAGACAACATCAAAGATATAATAAATTTAAGACAGTGGCGGGTAACTTGATACATCTCTGGCATTGCCCCAAGCTCCATAAATACTGGAGGGGGGTTCTCGCCACGCTTAACCAGGTATTTCAAACCAATGTTCCTCTTGATCCGATGTGTTGCCTTTTGGGCATATTGGATGGGGCAATTCCAGAGGAAATGATGAGGACGGCATTCACTAGAGCTGTTTCAAGCTAGGAAAATAATACTTATGGGATGGAAATCCTCCAGTCCGCCAACTGTCAAATCCTGGATTCAACATATGGGCAATACACTTATCCTGGAACGGTACATATACCAACACAGGGGGAGTTCTGGGAAATTTTTTGACAGACTATGGGCGCATGGCTTAATACACCGGGACTTAGCCCCAGGGCCATCTTAACAGCATCATGGGCCCCTGGGCAAAGTAATGCACTGGGGCCCTTACAAGCCTGCCCCAATTTTCGCACCTACTCTCAAGAATTAAAGTATAATTCCTCACTATGCCCAACATTGCAGCCTCACTGTGCCCAACATTGCAGCCTCACTGTGCCCAACATTGCAGCCTCACTGTGCCCAACATTGCAGCCTCACTGTGCCCAACATTGCAGCCTCACTGTGCCCAACATTGCAGCCTCACTGTGCCACCATTGCAGACTCACTGTGCCACCATTGCAGACTCACTGTGCCCAACATTGCAGCCTTGCCAGGGCGGAGGAAGAGAGAGGGTGGAAGAAGAAGAGAGCCACGGGGTCACCGAGCGGTATAGCACACTGTTACAGCTTACATTGAAATTGCCTCCACTCTGCTTGCCGTCACACACAGCCCCGCCTCCTCCTGACCCCGCGCCTGTGATATACACAGAACATATCCTAACATTGGATCCGCATTCTGTATATCACAGGCGCAGGGTCAGGAGGAGGCGGGGCTGTGTGTGACGGCGAGCAGAGCGGAGGCAATTTCAATGTAAGCTGTAACAGTGCGCTATACTGCTCGGTGACCCCGTGGCTCTCCTCTTCCTCGAGGCTCTCTTCCACCGGGGTGATCACTGGGAGAATGGCTCCTGATCAACCATTTGAGGGCTGCAGTATACAATTCCACCCTAGCACTAGTGCCAATAGCTTCGCTCTAGATCCGACCGGCCCTGATGGGGCCCCATGTGCATCTGGGGCCCCTGGGCCGTGCCCAGGTGTGCCCGCTCAGTAAGACGGCCCTGCTTAGCCACAAAGAGCTTGTCCAACTGAGGTTACCTTGTTGCTTGTAGATCTAGTGGGGGGGGGGGGGGGGGCCCTGGGTAATGACTACCTGAGAGGTGTATAATTATTATAATTATTATATATGTATAATATGTATGTATAATTATTGTGAGGAAAATGTGTGAAACATAAGGTTGCTGACACACTGGCCCTGACTCGAGCTATATCAACATATGGCGATAAGAAATGCTTATGCTATGTTACAACCACGCACTTTTATCTGTGTGTTAAGTGTTAGGGATGTTCGATATGCTATTGAGATATATATGTGAAAAACTGAAGTGTATCGTAATAATTGTTTTGTTATGCTTATTACTTTGTAATAAAAACTCTTTGATTTAAAAAAAAAAAAAAGATATAATAAATTACATCACCACTCACCAGTTAAAACTGGTGACCTCACCGATGTTTACACCACTCTCCAAATAAAGCTGGTGACATCATAAATATAATAAATTATATCACTGCTCTCCAGTTAAAACTGGTGACCTCACATACAGTGCCTTGAAAAAGTATTCATACCCCTTGACATTTTCCAAATTGTTTCATGTTACAACCAAAAACATAAATGTATTTTATTGTGATTTTATGTGATAGACCAACACAAAGTGGCACATAATTGTGAAATGGAAGGAAAATGATAAATGATTTTCAATTTTTTTTATTTTTACAAATAAATATGTGAAAAGTGTGGCATGCATTTGTATTCAGCCCCCTTTACTCTGATACCCCTAACTAAAATCTAGTGGAACCAATTGCCTTCAGAAGTCACATAATCAGTAGAGTTCACCTGTGTGTAATTACTATAAATACAGCTGTTCTGTGAAGCCCCCAGAGGTTTGTTAGAGAACCTTACTGAACAAACAGAATCATGAAGGCCAAGGAACACACTAGACAGGTCAGGGATAAAAGTTGTGGATAATTTTAAAGCAGGATTAGGTTATAAAAAAATATCCCAAGCTTTGAACATCTCACATAGCACTGTTCAATCCATCATCCGAAAATGGAAAGAGTATGGCACAACTGCAAACCTGCCAAGACATGGCCGTCCACCTAAACTGATAGGCTGGGCAAGGAGAGCATTCATCAGAGAAGCAGCCAAATGGTAGTAACTCCGGAGGAGCTGCAGAGATCCACAGCTCAGGTGGGAGAATCTGTCCACAGGACAACTATTAGTCGTGCACTCCACAAATCTGACCTTTATGGAAGAGTGACAAGAAGAAAGCCATTGTTGAAAGAAAGCCATAAGAAGTCCCATTTGCAGTTTGCGAGAAGCCATATGGGGGACACAGCAAACATGTGGAAGAAGGTGCTCTGGTCAGATGAGACCAAAATTTAAATTTTTGGCCTAAAAGCAAAACGCTATGTGTGGAGGAAAACCAACACTGCACATCACCCCGAACACACCATCCCCACCGTGAAACCTGGTGGTGGCAGCATGTTGTGGGGATGCTTTTCTTCAGCAGGGACGGGGAAGCTGGTCAGAGTTGATGGGAAGATGGATGGAGCCAAATACAGGACAATCTTAGAAGAAAACCTGTTAGAGTCTGCAAAAGACTTGAGACTGGGGCGGAGGTTCACCTTCCAGCAGGACAATGACCCTAAACATACAGCCAGAGCTACAATGGAATGGTTAGATCAAAGCATATTCATATGTTAGAATGGCCCAGTCAAAGTCCAGACCTAAATCCAATTGAGAATCTGTGGCAAGACTTGAAAATTGCTGTTCACTGACGCTCTCCATCCAATCTGACAGAGCTTGAGCTATTTTGCAAAGAAGAATGGGCAAACATGTCACTCTCTAGATGTGCAAAGCTGGTAGAGACATCCCCAAAAAGACTTGCAGCTGTAATTGCAGTGAAAGGTGGTTCTACAAAGTATTGACTGAATACAAATACACGCCACACTTTTCACATATTTATTAAAAAAAAAAAACTGAAACCATTTATCATTTTTCTTCCACTTCACGATTATGTGCCACTTTTGTGTTGGTCTATCACATAAAATCCCCAAAAAATACTTTTACCTTTTTTGGTTGTAACATGACACAATGTGGAAAATTTCAAGGGGTATGAATACTTTTTCAAGGCACTGTATGTACATCGCCACTCTTCATTTATAACCGGTAACATCACAGAGATAATAGATTACATCACCGCTCTCCAGATAAAACTGGTGACATCATAGATATAACAGATGACATCACCACTCTCCAGTTAGAACTGGTGACCTCACAGATGTACATCACCACTCTCCAGATAGAACAGGTGACATCATAGATCTAATATATGACATCACCAATCTCCAGATAGAACAGGTGACATCATAGATATAATAGATGACATCACCACTTTCTAATAATTATGGGTGACCTCAAAGATATAACATAATACATCACCACTCTCCAGATATAACAGATGACAACATGAGATGTAAATAAATATAATAGGCAAAATCTCTACTATCCAAACCTAATAAGGAACTTCTTTCCTAACCAAATATTATACAGAGGGTGCTGTGATATTTTCAGGAAGCTTTGTACAGCACCTGGCCATTGCCTCCCACCAGCCATCATTTGCCTGCATTGCATAAAGAATCATACAGACCCAAGGATGATGATGTCACCTGGTCTAAAAAAAAGGTAATGAAAAAGTAAAGGTTTTATATAAAAATTTAATTCAAATGTTAAATAGGGGGGAGGGGTAACTGAGAAGGCACAATATAACCAGATAAAACTTTGGCTTTAAGTATTTATTGTGTAGAGCCCCGTAGGTAGACATCCACCTTCCTGGGATTCTCTTTATGCAGCCTCCTCCTGTGAACCATTTATAATTCCTCTACAGATACAGAATTATTCATGTTATTCAGATATTTGCAATAGAAGAATAAAAGAATGTGATGATGTCTCTCGGTGAACATCGGAGTCCGCAGGGACATCCATGTATCACAATTCAGAGAAGAGCGTGTCACGTACACCGAGTACTGTCTACACTCACTGGTACTACCCAAAGTGTCCCTCCAGGCAAGAACCAAAATCTCTATGTGTATAGCACTGAACATTTAAATAAAGATGAACTCCCAGCAGATAGAAAAGACACAAATGAATGCAATCCTGTAACCATTTATACATTATATATTATTAAATTAATTTAGTAAAAGCAAGCAGTGTTAGGTACCTGAATTTTACTTGGTATCAGCGTCTTGTAGTCCATGTACAGCAAAACTCATACTGGGAGAGGGAGAAGCAGCACAAAGGAGAAATTTAGGTGTGCTGTAGTGCAAGGAGCATGCTGATAGGAGGAGTGAGCAGAGTGACAGCGAGATTACCTCATCAGTCTGCTACTTCTCCTCTAACTGTTCAGTGAAAGGCTGGGGAGGGACAAGCCCTGTGTTACTGATTCGCAGCAGATAAAAATCACATTGCCTGGCATGTGCTCTGTGGTAGAGATGTGTAAATCTAAGGACTGAAGGGATAGAAATTACAAGAAGAATCACTTTTGGAGGGAGAATTATTTTTTATTTTTTTATTTTTTATCAGAGTCCTATTAATGGAAACGTATACTGAGAAACTGTTATGCCACGTACGCACGGTCGGACTTTGTTCGGACATTCCGACAACAAAATCCTAGGATTTTTTCTGACGGATGTTGGCTCAAACTTGTCTTGCATACACACGGTCACACAAAGTTGTCGGAAAATTCGATCGTTCTAAACGCGGTGACGTAAAACACGTACGTCGGGACTATAAACGGGGCAGTGGCCAATAGCTTTCATCTCTTTATTTATTCTGAGCATGCGTGGCACTTTGTCCGTCGGATTTGTGTACACACGATAGGAATTTCCGACAACGGATTTTGTTGTCGGAAAATTTTATCTCCTGCTCTCAAACTTTGTGTGTCGGAAAATCCAATGGAAAATGTCCAATGGAGCCCACACACGGTCGGAATTTCCGACAACACGCTCCGATCGGACATTTTCCATCGGAAAATCCGACCGTGTGTACGGGGCATAACAAAACCTGTCATTGCTGAATTCTCCTTTTGAACAGTGAGGCCTGGGAGATTTAGATGTCTTTGTGTGTTCCAGCTCCTCTATTTGCCTTCTTCATCATGTAAAAGTAAAAAATTATTCTAGGAGGGATGGTGGGAACCCCTCATAATTGGGCACAGCAGGTGTAAAGATCCAGGAACTCAGCATAGGGATGGTGGAAACCCATCATAATGGGCACAGCAGGTGTAAAGATCCAGGAACTCAGCACAGGGATGGTGGGAACCCCTCATAATGGACACATTAGGGGTACAGACCCAGGAATTCAGCAGAGGGATGGTGGGAAAACCTGATAAAGATCTGTGTTACCTCAATGTGATAGTGTAAATGAGTCCTTAAACCCCCTCCTGCCATAAATGTTGGATTTCCACTGGACCCCATTGGGTGTCCCTACACAATGACAGGGAGCTCATCTCCTCTCTGAGTACATGCTACCTCTTCGCAGGGGCCCCTGCATGCTCTGCACATGCAATTCACTAATAGCGCTGACAAATCCAATGTTTGCCCAGCTGAAACAACAGCACGGTCAGCTCCACCAAATTTTCCATTTCTTGCTTATCATCTATTATTTATTTTTTTTTATTCATTATTTTTTTTTTTTTTTTGTTCCATAAAGTTTTTATTGAGAATAAACAGCGTACACGTGTAATCTAATGTAATGCAGGGTGATTTTCGTACCACTTAATACTTTATTAAATAAAATAAAATTAAGATAACAAAAAATATATTTTTTTTAATTTTATTTAGTAGTAAGAATTTAAATTTCTTGCTCGTTAGTAGTATAGAGGATATGGAAATATGTTTCATTTTTAATTAAAATTGAAGGCAAAAAAAAATCAAAAAGTGTGTCATAATAAAGGCAACCAAAAACATTTAGCATTTTACCTTCCCATTAAAATGAATAAAACCAGTGCATTAAAATATAAAAGTACAGTACTTAAATAATCAAGAATTACCAACAATTGTTTAACATTGGTATTCTTTTTTTTTTTTAAATATTGAATTTGTTAAATTGCAATCATTGTTCAAAAAGATACAGTAAATATTAAACTAGTAAATCCTAAAACCACTACACTGTGGGGTTTTAGTCCAAACATGTCAGTACCGCTGCATTATTGCATGTAAGTGCAGGGAATCTGCCTCCTTAGAGGCAGGCCCATGATGCCCTGTACTCCCACGCTTGTGAGGGTCTCCTCTGCCCTTAACTACATCTGATCAGACCAAGATCGGTCTGACCCCATGCTTGTACAAGCTAGCAATAGCTTTTAAACAAAAGATCAGAACCGGAAGTGAAAAAATACAGGTCGCTTCTGGTTCCTAATACCATAGTTACATAGTAGGTGAGGTTGAAAAAAAAGACACAAGTCCATCAAGTCCAACCTATGTGTGTGATTATATGTCAGTATTACATTGTATATCCCTGTATGTTGTGGTTGTTCAGGTGCTTATCTAATAGTTTTTTGAAACTATCGATGCCCCCCGCTGAGACCACCACCTGTGGAAGAGAATTCCACATCCTTGCTGCTCATACAGTAAAGAACCCTCTATGCAGTTTAAGGTTAAACCTCTTTTCTTCTGATTTTAGTGAGTGGCCACATGTCTTTTTAAACTCTCCTCCGCGAAAAAGTTGTATCCCTTTTGTGGGGTCACCAGTACGGTATTTGTAAATTGAAATCCCCTCTCAAGCGTCTCTTCTCCAGAGAGAATAAGTTCAGTGCCCACAACCTTTCTTCATAACTAAATGTCCTCCAGACCCTTTATTAGCTTTGTTGCCCTTCTTTGTACTCGCTACATTTCCAGTACATTCTGCCTGAAGACTGGTGCCCAGAACTGGACAGCATACTCCAGGTGAGGCCGGACCAGAGTCTTGTAGAGTGGGAGAATTATCGTTTTATCTCTGGAGTTGATCCCCTTTTTAATGCATGTCAATATTCTGCTTGCTTTCTTAGCAGCAGCTTGGCATTGTATGCCATTGCTGAGCCTATCATCTACTAGGACCCCCTGGTCCTTTTCCATCCTAGATTCCCCCAGAGGTTCTCCCCCCAGTGTATAAATTGCATTCATATTTTTGCCACCCAAATGCATTATTTTACATTTTTTTACAAATAACCCTCATTTGCCATGTAGTCGCCCACCCCATTAATTTGTTCAGATCTTCTTGCAAGGTTTCCACATCCTGCGGAGAAGTTATTACCCTGCTTAGCTTAGTATCGTCCGCAAATACAGATATTGAACTGTTTATCCCATCCTCCAGGTCATTTATGAACAAATGAAATAGGATTGGTCCCAGCACAGAACCCTCGGGGACCCCACTACCCACCCCTGACCATTCTGAGTACTCCCCATTTATCACCACCCTCTGAACTCGCCCTTGTAGCCAGTTTTCAATCCATGTACTCACCCTATGGTCCATGCCAACGGACCTTATTTTGTACAGTAAACGTTTATGGGGAACTGTGTCAAATGCTTCTGCAAAATCCAGATACACCACGTCTACAGACCTTCCTTTATCTAGATGGCCACTCACCTCCTCATAGAAGGTTAATAGATTGGTTTGGCAAGAATGATTCTTCATGAATCCATGCTGATTACTGCTAATGATACCGTTCTTATTACTAAAATCTTGTATATAGTCCTTTATCATCCCCTCCAAGAGATTACATACTATTGATGTTAGGCTAACTGGTCTGTAATTCCCAGTCTATAAGAAGATTGCCCTGAAAACTAACTTCTATAAGAAGACCCTGAAACTGAGCTGCAGCACAATGGCCAATACAGCAGTTTAACAGGACAGGTACCACTCAGAACAGGCCTCACCATGGTCGACCAAAGGAGCTGAGTGTACGTGCTCAGCATCATATCCAGAGTTTGTCTTTGGGAAATAGATGTATGAGTGCTGCCAGCATTGCTGCAGAGGTTGAAGGGGTGGGGGGTCAGCCTGTCAGTGCTCAGACCATACGCCGCACACTGCATCAAATTGGTCTGCATGGCTGTCGTCCCAGAAGGAAGCCTCTTCTAAAGATGATGCACAAGAAAGCCCGCAAACAGTTTTCTGAAGACAAGCAGACTAAGGACATGGATTACTGGAACCATGTCCTGTGGTCTGATGAGATCAAGATAAACTTATTTAGTTCAGATGGTGTCAGGCGTGCGTGGCGGCAACCAGGTGAGGAGTACAAAGACGAGTGTGTCTTGCCACTAGTCAAGCATGGTGGTGGGAGTGTCATGGTCTGTTGGCTGCATGAGTGCTGCCGGCACTGGGGGGCTACAATGAATTGAGGGAACCATGAAGGCCAACATGTACTGTGACATACTGAAGCAGAGCATGATCCCCTCCCTTCGAGGACTGGGCCACAGGGCAGTATTCCAACATGATAACGAACCCAAGCACACATCCAAAACGACCACTGCCTTGCTAAAGAAGCTGAGGGTAAAGGTGACGGACTGGCCAAGCATGTCTCCAGACCTAAACACTATTGAGCATCTGTGGGGCATCCTCAAATGGAAGGTGGAGGAGCTCAAGGTCTCTAACATTCACCATCTCCGTGATGTCATCATGGAGGAGTGGAAGAGGACTCCAGTGGTGACCTGTGAAGCTCTGGTAAACTCCATGCCCAAGAGGGTTAAGGCAGTGCTGGAAAATAATGGCGGCCACACAAAATATTGACACTTTGAGCCCAATTTGGACATTTTTACTTTGGGGTGTACTCACTTTTTTTGCCAGCGGTTTAGACATTAATGGCTGTGTGTTGAGTTATTTTGAGGGGACAGCAAATTTACACTGTGTTACAAGCTGTACACTCACTACTTTACATTGTAGTAAAGTGTAATTTCTTCAGTGTTGTCACATGAAAAGATATAATAAAATATTTACAAACACGTGGGGGGTGTACTCACTTTTGTGATATACTGTGTATATATAATAATATTTTACTGATGTATGCTGGAATGTAATGAATCAGTTTGTTATTTTAACTAGTTCTCCAATATATGTATTGAGATTCTTATGTGTTGACCAATAAACCGATATTTAATCATTTATGCCTCATTTTAAGAGGACAGAAAAGATATGAATGTACAATAT
This sequence comes from Lithobates septentrionalis, assembly GCA_037952835.1. Lineage (NCBI taxonomy): Eukaryota > Metazoa > Chordata > Amphibia > Anura > Ranidae > Lithobates > Lithobates septentrionalis. Next base: position 147,982 of record JBBDGP010001712.1, on the reverse strand, counting down.
ACAATATGTGGAATGTGCTGGTATAATAATGTACAATATACAATATGTGGAAAGTGCTGTTATAATATTAATAACTGTAATAAATAAAAACGACAGCGGTTTATTGATGATTTGTGAGCTCGCTATTGGTTTTCTCTACTTTAAAGTCTATGTTCTTAATCCATTTTCATTGTACTTCTCTTCTGAGATCTATATAACCTCTAAGTAATCCCTCGCCTTGCTGGGGCGGAATCTCAAGCAAATTAGATTTTGATTTATAGGGTTTTATTTTTACGGCATGAAAAGTAGCAGTGCGGCGACTCCTGATAAGCAGAGGAATCACTCAGCGTTGCTCCTGAAGTGTCTCAGAGACCAGAAATAACTTTTCCCAGCCAAGAGATTTGGAGGGGAGATGGAAGGATTGAGTGAGTCACGAGTCAGATTAGACAGGTTGACAGCGGCAGAGGAGTAATAGATGGATCCCTCTAGACACAATGGAATATCAGCTCTGTACAGGTTAATAGACACATGTCATGTATCTCAGTTATGTAGGCCAAAAGGCCAACCTAATTCTGCCATGTAAAGACGCTGCTCTGCGCTATCGCTGCACTACTCAGATAAGTAAATTTAGAGGGGTATGTCATTTATTAAAGGAAGTCTACAAAGTATTCCCAGGGGTTGGTTTAGTACTGCAAAACATAGAAGAAAGATTTTCTTGCCTTTCACATTTTACTGTCCTACTGCTGAGTAGGATGACTGCCTAATAATAGGCACGGACTGATTAAAACATAACAGCCAGGTAACCAGCATTTTTAGAAGAAGGCCATCTAAAACTTTAAACCTGAACGTTGGCGCTATATAAATCCTGTATAATAATAATTATAATAAAAAATGCTCCCTTGAAGTGGAGCTGCCCCCACACTGCAAGACTTAAACACTAGTTTAGGTCTAGGGGACTAGGAAAAGCAGTTTTACTTACCTGTTCCCCTACTTTCACACTCCTATGTAGTAGAAGAATTAAGTTTTTAAATATAAACCTTTGTTCTGATGTTTATGTGTGTCTGTGGTGGTACAGAAATTGAGCATTTTTTGCATGTAGAAGGCTCTGGTGTTTTTGTGTATCTGTAAGATTGGCAGTGGAACAATAAATGAGCATTTTTTAAAGTGTACAAGGTCTCCTGCACTATTAGATCAGTCCTGCGTGTCCCACTTCCTCCGTGCTGCTAGACAGTTCATGCTGCTAGACCAGTCCCCACAGCCTCTTCTCTCCTGTCACGGGTTCTCTGACATCATCAAGACCAAAGAAGAGACCCATAGCCCTGAAATGGATGTGAAGTTGCTGTCAGGGCTGGGGTCAGCCCTTCCTTCTCAGAGCTGGCCGCTCAGGTGCCGGCTAATTGTCAGCTCCTATCTCTCCACAGTTACTCAGCTGTTGATGATATTCTGCTCATCAGTCCTGCCTACTTAAGCCGTTCAGCACAGTGGATCTCTGCCTTTGCCTTGGTCAACATCACAAGAGACAAGCTCCTGCGTTCCTGTTTAAAGAATTGCTCTGCTGACATCACGTCTGGCTCCAGATCCTGCTTGCTGTTCCACTACATTGATCCTTGACTCCTGGCTTGGCTGACTATCCCTTCCGGTTACTGAACTTTGGCTATGTTTTGACTACGTTTGTTTTTTTTAACTTTTATTATTAAACAAGTGTGATTTAACTGTACTTCTGTCTCGGTCTGATTTCATGGTTTCTGACAGTTGCTGAGGGACAGCCCAATGCCAGAGCAATGGGGAGCACCATTTACTGGAGGATGAAGTAACTAAAAGTGCTTTTCCCAGTTCCCTAGACCAAAACTCACATTTAACCCTTTAAAGGTAGCCCCACTGTATGGAAGGATTTTTACTTTCCACAGAGCTGGACTTTAACAAGCTTAGCTGCCTCCTTTTGGACCAAACTAAAACTCCCCATACTGTATATTCTAAGTACACAGAAGGATAGAAACTCTTCACCCGATTTTTAACCACTTGCTGACTGCCTCCTGTAGCTTTACTGCTACAGTGTGCCTTAGTTATGCAGGATCACGTATATACACTAGATTACCAAAATGTATTGGGACGCCCGCACATAAACTTTAATGGCATCCCAGTCTTAGTCTGTAGGGTTCAGTATTGAGTTGGCCCACCCTTTGCAGCTATAACATCTTAAACTCTCCTGGGAAGGTTGTTCACAAGGTTTAGGAGTGTGTCTATGGGAATGTTTGATCATTCTTCCAGAAGCACATTTGTGAGGTCAAGCAATGATGTGGACGAGAAGGCCTGGCTCCCAGTCTCCGCTGTAGTTTATCCCAAAGGTGTTCTATCGGGTTGAGGTAAGGACTCTGTGCAGGCCAGTCAAGTTCCACCACCCCAAACTCACTCATCTATGTCTTTATGGACCTTGGTTTGTGCACTGGTCCAAATCATTTGGTGGAGGGGGGGGGTTATGGTGTGGGGTTGTTTTTCAGGGGTTGGGCTTGGCCTCTTAGTTCCAGAACTCCTAAAGAACTCCTAAAGCATCAGCATACCAAGACATTATAGACAATTTCATGCTCCCAACTTTGTGGGAACAGTTTGGGGATGGCCTCTTCCTGTTCCAACATGACTGCTCACCAGTGCACAAAGCAAGGTCCATAAAGACATGGATGAGCGAGTTTGGGGGAGAGGAACTTGACTGGTCCACACAAAGTCCTGACCTCAACCCAATAGAACACACCAATAGGACAACCCAATATTGTCTATCACCTCTTCAATCCATCATGAATGCTGCTGCCAGACTCATCCACCTTACCAATCGCTCTGTGTCTGCTACCCCTCTCTGTCAATCCCTGCACTGGCTTCCGGTCGGCCAAAGAATTAAATTCAAAATACTAACAACTACGTACAAAGCCATCCACAATTTCACCCCCAGTTACATCACTAGCTCAGTCTCTAAATACCAACCTACTCGTTCTCTTCGTTCCTCTCAAGACCTCCTGCTCTCTAGCTCCCTCGTCACCTCCTCCCATGCTCGCCTCCAGGACTTTCCCAAAGCCTCTCCAATCCTATGGAATGCCTTACCCCAATCTGTCCGCTTATCTCCTACTCTATTAGCTTTTAGACGATCCCTGAAAACCCTTCTTTTCAGAGAAGCCTATCCTACCCACACCTAACAACTGTTTTTTCATTTTCTCCATCAGCTCATCCCCCACAGCTGTTACCTTTTTGTTTCCACTTGACCCTCCCTCTTAGATTGTAAGCTCTAACGAGCAGGGCCCTCTGATCTCTCCTGTATTGATCTGTATTGTAAGTGTACTGCCTGCCCTCATGTTGTAAAGCGCTATGTAAACTGTTGACGCTATATAAATCCTGTATAATAATAATATTATTGAACCCTACGGACTAAGAATAGGATGCCATTAATGTTCATGTGCGCGTAAAGGCAGGCGTCCCAACACTTTTGGTAATGTAGTGTATATGCGATTTGCGTTTACAGGTAGGGGACGTGCGCCACCCTGGCTGGGCTGTCATTTGCTACAGCACAAGTAGATCAGTAGGTCCCGGCCAATGACTTATGGCTGGAAGCTGCCGATTGGCTGAGCGAATGATATAAATCACAAGCATTTGCAATTATTGGCAGAATTGTGGCGATTCCAAATCTCCAAGTGTGAATGGGGCTTAGAGCCACCTATTCTATCCAAACCTGCTTGGGATGTGTGACATTGTGAGCAGAGAAATGGGAACTTATACAACACATTCCTCAGAAAGGAGCTTCACCACAGAGCTCAAACTAATGCCACGTACACACGGTCGGACTTTTCGGCTACAAAAGTCCGACAGCCTGTCCGACAGACTTTCGACGGACTTTTGGCGGACTTGCGGCGGACTTTCTTACGAACTGACTTGCCCACACACGATCACACAAAAGTCCGATGGATTCATACGTGATGACGTACACCGGACTAAAATAAGGAAGTTGATAGCCAGTAGCCAATAGCTGCCCTAGCGTGGGTTTTTGCCCGTCGGACTAGCACACAGACGAGCGGATTTCTGGGTCCGGCGTAGTTACGACGTAAAGATTTGAAGCATGTTTCAAATCTAAAGTCCATCAGATTTGCGCCTGGAAAAGTCCACTGAAAGTCGGGGGAAGCCCACACACGATCGGATTGTCAGCCAGCTTTAGTCCGTCGGCGTCCGTCGGACTTTTGTAGATGAAAAGTCTGACCGTGTGTACGTGGCATAAGCTACACTGAGTGAACTTCCTTACTTTATCACAGCTGCAGTGTTGGCTGGACATCATTAATAGCTCTCTGATAAGTTTTTACTATTGCCTGGGACTGCTCTATATCTTCATAAAGAATTCTAACTCCATCTCTCCTACACGTTTCCGATTTCTCCCGGCAGCTTAGCAACGTGTACGGCTGGGTTGAGCCTGCTAGATGAGGACTCTGGAGGGAAACCGGCATCGGCTCCTCGGGAAATGATATATAGAATTGGTGTGCACAATTTTAGAAGCAGATTGTTTTCTGACAGTTTCGTCAAAATAAATGTATAACCAACTTGTGTTTGAGTGACACATAAAATACACCTCTTATATATTTTAGACATATGATTTAAGGGAATCTATACTGTAATTCAGTGGGTGCACATCTTATCTTATTATTGTAATGCTTAAACAGTCAATAGTAACTTTAACGTTATTATATGTTTGCTGCATAGTATATTAGGTTTCAAAACTCCATTTAAAACAAATACATTGTATTTTATGTTAAGGGCTATACTGCTTGCATTACCCAAATCATGAAAGGTTCGTTCATGCAAACTAACAATGACCAAATATAGATTTCTGTATAGACAACATAGACCAGTCAGCCATAACCTTATTACCATTCACAGGTTGAGTGAATAACATTGATTATCTCAGTACCAGTGGCGGCTCGTCCGTAAGGGGCATCAGGGGCCCCCCCCCATTCATGCCTCTGGCCCCTAATCTACATGCAGGGCGCCAGGCGCATGGATTTCAATGTTTGTTTGTTTTTTAAGCACATGCTTGGAGCCTGAGGCTCTAATTGGCTTCATAAAAGGGTGGGCTCAGGTCGCAGATTCTGCGCCCTGAGCCCACCTAGTTGTGTGACAATAGCAAATTAATATTTGCGATAGTCAGGAAGTGGCTCCTGAGACCCGATTGGCCAAGGAGTCTTTGGACTCCCTGGCCAATCGGGGTCTCAGGACCCACTTCCTGTTTGGCCGGGAAGAGAAAAGCAACGGCCCCAGCTCTTCCTTCCCCCTGTCTCCTAAGGTAAGGCCTCTGATCCCGTCTGTCTCCTGCACGCGGGGGGGGGGGGGAATAGCCACCTTCCCATCCGTCTCCGGGTTGCCGCCTTCCTGTCCATCTCCTGCGGGGAGGGGGGGTGGCGTTAGTTTCCCGCCCCCAATCCAAAATATAGAGCACTGCTCAGTACAATGCCATCATAGGTGTGTGCAGCCTATTGCATTAGGGTGTGCACTCCAAAGTTCAAATACATGTTACTGATCACTCTCTGTGTTCATTCAGAAAGGGAAGGGGCCGTTAATTAGTTAATAAGTGTGAAGCTTTGGGCAATGTTCTGCTGGGAAACCTTGGGTCCTGCCATTCATGTGAATGTTACTTGACACCTACCTAATAGAGATGGGCTTGGGGCGTGTTTTGGATGCTAGTCTCAACCCACCTGCCCGATCCCACCAGGAAGCCGACACTGCACACCGCTATTCACAGGCATTGGGACATTTCCTGGTCTGTGCAGCTGCGGAGCAGGAAATGTCTCACTAATTAGTGGTGTGCAGTGTGGCTTCCTGGCGGGATTGGGCAGGTGGGTTGGGACCAGGATCCAAAACACGCCCAAACCCATCTCTACTACCTAAACATTGTTGCTGACCAAGTACACCCTTTCGATAAAACACCATGCCACACTGAAAAAATGGTTCAAGAATGGTTTGAGGAACACAACAAGTTCAAAGTGTTGACCTCAACATTTTTCACATTTCAATCCAATTAAGTATCTGTGGGATGTGCTGGAAAAACAAGTCCGATCAATGATATCCTGCACTCACAACATGTCTTCAGTCTTTAACCCAGTATGATTTGACTTGGAAGACTGAGGACATCTAGTGGCTGATTAGGAGGACTGAAAGATACAGCACCAGAAAGTAGTGGAATATTGCATCCAGCCCTACTGCAGGAGGACCTTTTAAAATAAATCGCCAAGAGTTTTAATAAAAGGCTCAAGACTGCCCTCCTTTCTGCTGGAGCAACCAAACCTATGGCCCTTACACAGACTTTTGTGGATTAGTGTACAGTGTCCTTATAGATCACAAACCCAACAACTAGCAGAAAAAGGCAACAGTTTGCCTGAAATTGACCATATAAATTACAATCCTTTAGTTTACAATCTCCATGCAATATGCTTTAGATTTACCAAAACTATGTCATTTGGGGGCCCAATCCTTAAAATCTGTGTAGCACCCTTGTCCTAAAAGTAGGGCTACAGGTAAATTTAGTTAGGCTGGGTGGTAGCCAGCCTGGTTAATTTGTGTTTAGAGATTAAATGGCTTCCCTCCTAATCCTGTTTAGCTGTGGTTTCTCCCTTCTGCGGTGCTGTTGCCTTTGACATTAGTGTGATGAGCTACAGTGAGTTCAGGTTATGAGTAAACATACCTGTCTTAGCCAATCAGATTCGCCGCTATGAATGCTGGGAAAATATATTTATTTGGGAGAAGTCAGGTGATCGGGGTTTAGTTTTCCTGCCCAGGGCTGTGGCCTGGGTGGATGTGTGTGGAACAGCTCCTGGCTGCTAGGCCTGAAGCCTGAGGCCTATCCAGGTGGTCTCCTGGCTGCTAGGCCCATCCGAGGCCTAACCGGGTGTTCAAGATTATGCAGAGGAAAGCCTGCCAAAGATCCAGAAATGATTCTGAGAGGGATGGAGTTCTAAAGAAGCACCAGAGGTGACTCTTCATGAGCTGAAGGCAATGAAGTGGCTGGGAGGACTTCAAGAGAGAATTCATCCAAGGGAATCTGTGTATGAAGCTGTGAGTAAAGTTCAGTTACTATAAGAGACAGGCTATCCTACAATGTACAGATGTGCTGATTCAGCTTTAATGGTTTGTAAACCCTCGTGTTTTGTTCACCTAAATGCATCCTATGCATTAAGGTGAAAAAACTTCTGGCAGTCACTGGCCCCCCAGCCCCCCGTTTTACTTACCTGAGCCCCATATTTCCCTCGGCGGAGATGCGCTGTGCCTCTCTGCATGGGGTCCTGGGTCTTGATTGGATAGATTGATAGCAGTGCAGCCATTGGCTCCCGTTGCTGCCAATCAAATCCAATGACGCGGGGGCGCCGGGGGGAGGGGCCGAGTCTGGCATTCATGTCTATGGATGCCGAATGCTGGACTCGGGAGCGCGCCCGCAAGGTAACCCCCCGGGAGAGCACTACTCCTAGGGGGTTATCTGATGTGAGGAGGAACTGCGAGAGCCGCCGAGGGACACCAGAAGTCGAGAATCGGGGCCACTCTGTGCAAAACGAGCAGCACAGTGGAGGAAAGTATGACATGTTTGTTATTTTAAATAAAAAAGAACGAGCCTTTACAATCACTTTAAAGGCTCTTTCTCCTGTACTGCTGTCTACCTTATCTCACCATTTTTGTCTAAGGAGTCTGCCAATCTGCCTATTTGCTGATCGTTAGTAAGGGTGTCCCATGCCCTATCCCCTCTCTCCCACATTTTTCCTGTTGTGAGAAATAAATCTCTCCTTGTTTAATCATAAAAGTGACTGGCCCCCAACTTTCTTTCTTGTTCATCACCCACCATGCCTAGTAACCTGCACCCCGAGGAATTATGTCAGCCCTCCCTACCTCTGGTAATCACCACCAGGCTCCTGGAAAATTGGGGTAGGCGCTACACCTGTATTCAATTTAGGCAGATTCTTGCACTACGTGGATGTTGGTAGACCTCAAGGGGATTGTACAGGCAATTTTAATTCTTTAGTCTTCTAGCTGCCCCCAAAACACATTGGGTATTTTATGTGATCGTACTTTGAACCATTAAAGCTATTTGAACTCTTTCATCAGTTGATCTGGTGCTCTTTTGTTTTGTTTGACCTCAATGAAATAAAATCTAATGGTTCACTCATGCTCTGATGAGATGCCCTATGGACACCGGAGCGCACACTTGGAGTAGAAGTGGACTGGTAAGGAGGAAGAAGCAAATCATTTAACCGGGGGGATTGGTCAAGATTTACAAATATCCACACACGCATAATTCTGATCTGTGTAGAATCTCCGTTCACAAGGACAATTCTCTTCATCTTCACTGGTAAGTACAAGTTTTCATTGCCAATATGGTAAAATGGCATTTGGGCTATATCTATATTAAATTAAAGTAGAACTATGGGCTAAATTTTTATTTTATTTTAGATAGCGTAAGGGAGGGCTATAACCCCTGTCAGATTATTTTTTGTCATCTGTGTCCCTTTGGGGAGTTTTACCTTCACTTTATTGTCCTATAACCAAAACAGGATGTAAGTAAAAATCCTCGCAAATTAAGGGAATTCCTTGGGGACCCCCAGGTCACCAGAACGAGTGTTCCCACTGGAAAATTTCCCCTCTCTTACTTTTCTGGCGACAACCCAGGTTTTCTGTTACCTTTACTTTCAATGATAATGGTAAACATGACAAATAGAGAGGGTGAATCTCCCTAATGTGGGCAGAGACAACAATAAAATCCTAATAGGTGTTCTAAACCATCTATACTCTGTCCAAAACAAAAAAAACAAAACAAAAAAAAAAAGTTTTGCCTTTTTGTTATACTTTAAATACATATTTTCATCAGTCTTACATTAAACCCGTCCTTGACAACAGCAATATGCCTTTTGAAGTTCATATGAGAATGCTGGGTAACCCTGCAGCAGAAAACTAGGAATGAGTAACTGTGTGTGTTCCTAGTTCTCAGGCCCAATGTAAACCTAAGAATAGGTCATAGAGTTATTGTCAAGTTAACCGATTTATATTGATGATGCTTAATTTGGTCTTAGGCATTTAAGCTTCAAAAAGGGAAGTCTGATCACAAAAGGGTCACTCTTTCGTGACCAGACTTCCCTTTGAAATGTACATTGTCATGGAGCTTAGTGAATATGGTGAAATGGAGAAGCCATGGTAACTTGAATAAATAATAATAATGTTAAAGATTTTTAAGAAAATATTTTTCTTTAACATGACTGGGTATACAAAGTAATCCCTATCTATAACCCTAACTAACCTTAACTCTAACCCTAACTCGATCCCGAAGTCTAACTCTAACCCTAACCTCAACCCTATCCCTAATGCTAACCTTCACTCTAACCACAACTCTAACCCCAATACTAACTCCAATCCTATCCCTAACCCTAATGCCCTGTACACACGATAGGATTTTCAGATGGAAAATGTGTGATAGGACCTTGTTGTCGGAAATTCCGGCCGTGTGTGGGCTCCATCACACATTTTCCATCGGAATTTCCGACACACAAAGTTTGAGAGCAGGATATAAAATTTTCCGACAACAAAATCCGTTGTCGGAAATTCCGATCGCGTGTACACAAATCCGACGCACAAAGTGCCACGCATGCTCAGAATAAATTAAGAGATGAAAGCTATTGGCTACTGCTCCGTTTATAGTCCCGACGTACGTGTTCAGAACGATTGGATTTTCCGACAACTTTGTGTGACCGTGTGTATCAGGGCCGTCTTTAACGCAGGGCAAAAGGGGCAGCTGCCCTGGTCCCTGTCATTGCTGTGGGGCCCAAAGCAGCTGCCACTTAAGCCCTGCGCTGCCCGCAGTTTTTGTGGAGTAGCGGGGGGAGCCGATCCCCCCTGCTCTCCCAAGCGGCTACATTCATTACACAGGAGAGCGGGACAGCTGCGGGCTTCATGTGTTTGAGCGCGCTTGTCCCGCTTCTCCCTCTGTCAGGAGCTGCGGACCCTAGTCGTCAATGACAGAGCGAGAGCGGCGCTCTGTGTTCCTCCCGCCCCCACCCCCGCCTGGCAGACCTGTGTAGCACACAGCCGAGTGAAGTTTTCTGGCTGTGTGCTGGGTCTGATAGGCTGGGACTGTGTTCGTTGCAGCGCCGTGTGATCAGGTAAGAAAGAACAAGGTGAAGAGAAGGGGAAGAGGATTCATTTGTGCAGACTGCAGAGAATTGCTGGTACAGAGGTGGACATGGGGGGTACAGAAGTGAGAAGACATGATAGGTACAGAGGTGGACATGGGAGGGGGGTACAGAGATGGACATGAGGGGGGGGGTACAGAGATGGACATGAGGGGGGGTACAGAGGTGGACATGGGGGGTACAGAGATGGACATGGGGGGTACAGAGATGGACATGGGGGTACAGAGGTGGACATGGGAGGTACAGAGATGGACATGGGGGGTACAGAGGTGGACATGGGAGGTACAGAGATGGACATGGGGGGTACAGAGGTGGACATGGGGGGTACAGAGATGGACATGGGGGGGTACAGAGATGGACATGGGGGGTACAGAGATGGACATGGGGGGGTACAGAGATGGACATGGGGGGTACAGAGATGGACATGGGGGGTACAGAGGTGGACATGGGGGGTACAGAGGTGGACATGGGGGGTACAGAGGTGGAAGGGGTACAGAGGTGGACATGGGGGGTACAGAGGTGGAAGGGGTACAGAGATGGACATGGGGGGTACAGAGGTGGAAGGGGTACAGAGGTGGACATGGGGGGTACAGAGATGGACATGGGGGTACGGAGGTGAACAGAGGCGGTGGGGGGGGGGTACAGAGGTGAACATGGATGGGGGTACTACAGAGGTGGATAGGGGGTACAAAGGTGGACATGGGGGGGGGACCAGAGGTGGACGGAAAGATATAGAAGTGAACGTGGATGGCGGTACAGAGCTGAACACAGAGGTGGATGTGGGGTACAAAGGTGGACGGAAAGATATAGAGGTGGACATGGGGGGGGGGGGGTACAGAGGTGGATGGGGGATACAGAAGTGAGCTGTGGATAGAGGGGTACAGAGGTGAGCTGTGGATAGAGGGGTACAGAGGTGAGCTGTGTATGGGGGGGGGACAGATATAGACAGGGAATACAGAAGTGAGCTGTGGATGAGGAAGCAGAGGTAAGCAAAGTGATGTGCAGAGGTGACCAATAGATAGTTACTGCGGGAGGGAGGAGGATATGCAAGTACTGCCCCTTGTGCTGATTTTTTTCTGTGCCCTGTATGATACAAACACCTCAAAGTACACACCCCCAATCCCTGTGTGTCATCCTGGACTCCTATCTCCCCCCTTCCCCCATTATCTTGAAGTCCCCCATCTCCCCCCCCCCAATCATCCTGGACTCCCATATCTCCCCCCCACCCATCATCCTGGACTTCTCTATCTCTTCCCCCCATCATTATTATTATTATTATACAGGATTTATATAGCGCCAACAGTTTGTGCAGCGCTTTACAACATGGAGGGCAGACAATACAAGTAGAATACAATGCAATACATACGTTTACGTGTTTGTTTTGTTTTTTCGAATGTTGGGGTGGAGAGACAATTTGCATGGGGGGGGCCCAAGAATTTTTTTTGCCCAGGGCCCAATCAATAGTAAAGACGGCCCTGGTGTGTATGAAAGACAAGTTTGAGCCAACATCCGTCGGAAAAAATCCATGGATTTTGTTGTCGGAATGTCCGATCAATGTCAGACCGTGTGTGCGGGGCATAACTGTATCCCTAATGCTAACCTTAACTCTGACCCTAACCCTAACTCTAAACCTAATTCTAACTTTAACTCTAACCCTAACCCTAACTCTGACCCTAGCTCTAACCCTAACTCTAACCTTAATCCTAACCCTAATTCTAACCCTAACTCTAACCCTTACTCTAACCCTATTTCTAACTCTAACCTTATCCCTAATGCAAATCTTATTGCTGACCCTAACTCCAACCTTAACTTTAACTCTGATCCTGTCCCTAACTCTAGCCCTAACCCTAACTCTAACCCTAACCCCAACCCTATCCCAAATGTTAAATTTTACTTTAACCATAACTCTAACCCTAATTCTAACTCTAATCCTAACCCTAACTCTAACCCTAACCCCAACCCTATCCCAAATGTTAACCTTTACTTTAACCATAACTCTAACCCTAATTCTAACTCTAATCCTAACCCTAACTCTAACCCTAACCCCAACCCTATCCCAAATGTTAAATTTTACTTTAACCATAACTCTAACCCTAATTCTAACTCTAATCCTAACCCTAACTCTAACCCTAACCCCAACCCAATCCCAAATGTTAACCTTTACTTTAACCATAACTCTAACCCTAATTCTAACTCTAATCCTAACCCTAACTCTAACCTCAACTCTAATTCTAATCCTATAACTAACTCTAACTGTTTCTCTAATGCTAACCTTAACTCTGACCCTAACTCTAAACTTAATTCTAACTTTAGCTCTAACCCTAACCTTAACTCTAACTCTAACCCTATTCCTAACGCTAACCTTAACTCTAACTCTAACCCCAGCTCTAACCCTAATTCTAACTCTAACTCCAACTTCAACCCTTACCCTAACTCTATTTCTAACTCTAACTGTATCCCCACGCTAACCTTAACTCTAACCCTAACTCCCACTGTAACCCTAATTTGAACTTTAACCCTAACGCTAACCTTAACTCTGACCCTACCTCTAACTCAAACTCTAACCTTAATTCTAACCCTAACTTTAAATTCTAACTTTAGCACTGACTAACTCTATCACCTACTCTAACCCTAACTCAAACTGTAACCCTAGCCACACACCAAAGCCTATACTACCTATCACCTACAATCAGATCCCAGCTGACAGGAAACAATTGCACAGTGAGGGTCTTACCCCCCTGACAACACTAGGCACTGATTGGCTGCTTGGGCCCCAAATGCTACATTGCGGGGTGGCAGATGACATATCAGGTGCTTCCCCATACCCAGATGTACTAGGAGCCTTGGGGAAGAGTAATGATGGTTGGAATGGAGGGGGGGGAGGCAAGTAAAGGCTCCTGAGGGTGCCTAGGACAGGGTGGTGGGTGTGTATAGATTGTTTTGTGTCAGGTTTGCTTTAAAAATTACAATGAAGCAGGATGCAGTTGCTTCACTGTCACACTGTCGGAGTTCCTGGAAATAAGAAAATCTATTGTAGTTAGAGAGACACAATTAAAGCCAACGAGCCTTCCTGTATTCAATGCAGGTGCAGCTTTCTCCACTCCAGCAGATGCTTCCCATTCATCGAGCACATTTATTGCTCCACCAAACAATCGTTTCCAGGGAAGGATATTTATTCCATGTTAAATTGGCATAAAATAACTGTCACCACCCTCCGAGTCCATTTTTAAAGGAATAACATGCCAACAATCATATGGCGCCTTACGCGGAGGCTGCCATTAGTAACTTTTTATGAAAATGCCTGGGTGCTTTGGTGGCCTCAGTACTTTCTGGAACATAAATGATCAGCAGCATTAAAAAAGGGCATCACTCGCGCCTCCTGGATGAAGCTCATAGACAGTGCATGTATACCCCAAACTTTTCTCTTTTACTTTTGGTAAGAGGCGGGAAAGGTTTGGATGGGTGCGTGGGGGAATCCCCAGAGATCTGCTAACTTTTAACCAAAAAGTTTGTAGGTTCACTGCCAGACTTAAAGAACAACCTATAATATACGTTTTCCTGGTGCGCCGAGTCAAAAGGGCCAATCATTTTTAGGAATAATTAACTCAGAGCCTTTTCCATAAAAAGGATATGGCGTTCATTGGTACATTAATACAAGGATTTTGGCAATGGTACATAGCTGCCATGGGAGTGCCCGGATTCCCAAGTAATTTGTTTGACCATAGATTGCTTACCGGCCAGAACTGTAAAAGATTCGCCCCCCGCCTCCATAGCTTTTAATGGGGTTCACAAACTTTGAGAATGTTTGCAAACTGAATCCCTAGTTGAAACCCCTGTCAGGTATTTATTGCTGGGAAAGGAGTAGGAAATGGAGCACAGACTGGAGGAAACATCGTCCAGATCCGTTTTATGTATTATTGCATTCAATAACCAGAATCAATGCATTTTGAGGGTTACAAAGTCCACGCCTGATCAGAGCTTAGAAAATTCAGATGGCATCAGGATGATGGCTGATTGACTGTTATCAAGAGTCCGGAAGCAGAATACTCATATGACAACCCAAACGTTGGATTTCCTATCACTTTATGTGACTTAGATGATGGTGGCCTGGACCAATAGAGAAAATGGATCTCCTACACTTCCTTGAAAAAGTATTCATACCTCTTGAAATTTTCCACATTTTGTCATGTTACAACCAAAAAACGTACAGTTGTGCTCATAAGTTTACATACCCTGGCAGAATTTGTGATTTCTTGGTCATTTTTCAGAGAACATGAATGATAACACACAAACTTTTCTTTCACTCGTGGTTAGTGTTTGGCTGAAGCCATTTATTATCAATCAACTGTGTTTACTCTTTTTAAATCATAAAGACAACAGAAACTACCCAAGTGACCCTGATCAAAAGTTTACATACCCTGGTGATTTTGGCCTGATAACATGCATATAAGTTGACACAAAGGGGTTTGAATGGCTATTAAAGGTAACCATCCTCACCTGTGATCTGTTTGCTTGTAATTAGTGTGTGTATCAAAGGTCAATGAGTTTCTGGACTCCTGACAGACCCTTGCATCTTTCATCCAGTGCTGCACTGATGTTTCTGGATTCTGAGTCATGGGGAAAGCAAAAGAATTGTCAAAGGATCTGCGGGAAAAGGTAGTTAAACTGTATAAAACGGGAAAGGGATATAAAAAGATATCCAAGGAAATGAGAGTGCCAATCGGCAGTGTTTAAACTCTAATCAAGAAGTGAAAAATGAGGGGTTCTGTTGAAACCAAACCAAGGTCAGGTAGACTAACTGAAATTTCAGCCACAACTGCTAGGAAAATTGTTCAGAATGCAAATAATAACTCGAAAATAACTTCAGGTGAAATAAAGGACTCTCTGAAAACATGTGGTGTGGCTGTTTCAAGATGCACAATAAGGAGGCACTTGAAGAAAGATGGAGTGCATGGTCGAGTCGCCAGAAGAAAGCCATTACTACGCAATTGCCACAAAGTATCCCGTATACAATATGCCAAACAGCACAGAGACAAGCATCAAACCTTCTGGCACAAAGTCATTTGGAGTGATGAGACCAAAATTTAGTTTTTTGGCCACAACCATAAACACTACATTTGGAGAGGAGTCAACAAGGCCTATCATGAAAAGGTTCACCATTCTCACTGTGAAACACGGAGGTGGATCGCTGATGTTTTGGGGATGTGTGAGCTACAAAGGCACAGGAAATTGGGTCAAAATTGATGGCAAGATGAATGCAGTATGTTATCAAAAAATACTGGAGGAACATTTGCATTCATCAGCCAGGAAGCTGCACATGGGACGTACTTGGACATTCCAACCTGACAATGTTTCAAAACACAAGGCCAAGTGGACCTGTCATTGGCTACAGCAGAATAAAGTGAGGGTTCTGGAGTGGCCACCTCAGTCTCCTGACCTCAATATCATTGAGCCATTCTGGGGAGATCTCAAACGTGCCGTTCATGCAAGACAGCCCAAGAATTTACAGGAATTGGAGGCTTTTTGCCAAGAGGAATGGGCAGCTTTACCATCTGAGAAGATAAAGAGCCTCATCCACAAATACCACAAAAGACTTCAAGCTGTCATTGATGTTAAAGGGGGCAATACACGGTATTAACCACTTCAGCCCCGGAAGGATTTACCCCCTTCCTGACCAGAGCACTTTTTACAATTCGGCACTGCGTCGGTTTAACTGCTAATTGCGCGGTCATGCAATGCTCTACTCAAACGAAATTTGCGTCCTTTTCTTCCCACAAATAGAGCTTTCTTTTGATGGTATTTGATCACCTCTGCCGTTTTTATTTTTTGCGCTATAAACGGAAAAAGACTGAAAATTTTGAAAAAAAATGATATTTTCTACTTTTTGTTATAAAAAAAATCCAATAAACTAAATTTTAGTCATACATTTAGGCCAAAATGTATTCGGCCACATGTCTTTGGTAAAAAAAATGTCAATAAGCGTATATTTATTGGTTTGCGCAAAAGTTATAGCGTCTACAAACTAGGGTACATTTTCTGGAATTTACACAGCTTTTAGTTTATGACTGCCTATGTCATTTCTTGAGGTGCTAAAATGGCAGGGCAGTACAAAACCCCCCCAAATGACCCCATTTTGGAAAGTAGACACCCCAAGGAAATTGCTGAGAGGCATGTTGAACCCATTGAATATTTTTTTTTTTGTCCCAAGTGATTGAATAATGACAAAAAAAAAAAAAAAAAAAAAAATTTACAAAAAGTTGTCACTAAATGATATATTGCTCACACAGGCCATGGGCATATGTGGAATTGCACCCCAAAATACATTCAGCTGCTTCTCCTGAGTACGGGGATACCACATGTGTGGCACTTTTTGGGAGCCTAGCCGCGTACGGGGCCCCGAAAACCCAGCACCACCTTCAGGATTTCTAAGGGCATACATTTTTGATTTTACTCCTCACTACCTATCACAGTTTTGAAGGCCATAAAATGCCAAGATGGCACAAACCCCCCCCCAAATGACCCCATTTTGGAAAGTAGACACCCCAAGCTATTTGCTGAGAGGCATGGTGAGTATTTTGCAGCTCTCATTTGTTTTTAAAAATGAAGAAAGTCCAGAAAAAAAAATTTTTTTTTTCTTTTTTCAATTTTCAAAACTTTGTGACAAAAAGTGAGGTCTGCAAAATACTCACTATACCTCTCAGCAAATAGCTTGGGGTGTCTACTTTCCAAAATGGGGTCATTTGGGGGGGGGTTTGTGCCACCTGGGCATTCCATGGCCTCCTAAACTGTGATAGGCAGTGAAGAGTGAAATCAAAAATTTACGGCCTTAGAAAGCCTGAAGGCGGTGCTTGGTTTTTGGGGTCCCGTGCGCGGCTAGGCTCCCAAAAAGTCCCACACATGTGGTATCCCCGTACTCAGGAGAAGCAACAGAATTTATTTTGGGGTGTAATTTCACATATTCCCATGGCACGTTTGAGCAATATAACATTTAGTGACAACTTTGTGCAAAAAAATAAAAAAAAATAAAAAAATTTGTCTCTTTCCCGCTACTTGTGTCACAATATAAAATATTCCATGGACTCGACATGCCTCTCAGCAAATAGCTTGGGGTGTCTACTTTCCAAAATGGGGTCATTTGGGGGGGGGTTGAACTGTCCTGGCATTTTATGCACAACATTTAGAAGCTTATGTCACACATCACCCACTCTTCTAACCACTTGAAGACAAAGCCCTTTCTGACACTTTTTGATTACATGAAAAAATTATTTTTTTTTGCAAGAAAATTACTTTGAACCCCCAAACATTATATATTATTTTAAAGCAAATGCCCTACAGATTAAAATGGTGGGTGTTTCATTTTTTTTTTTTCACACAGTATTTGCGCAGCGATTTTCAAACGCATTTTTTGGGGAAAAAACACACTTTTTTAAATTTTAATGCACTAAAACACACTATATTGCCCAAATGTTTGATGAAATAAAAAAGATGATCTTAGGCCGAGTACATGGATACCAAACATGACATGCTTTAAAATTGCGCACAAACGTGCAGTGGCAACAAAATTAATACATTTTTAAAAGCCTTTAAAAGCCTTTACAGGTTACCACTTTAGATTTACAGAGGAGGTCTACTGCTAAAATTACTGCCCTCGATCTGACCTTCGCGGTGATACCTCACATGCATGGTGCAATTGCTGTTTACATTTGACGCCAGACCGCCGCTTGCGTTCGCCTTAGCGCGAGAGCAGGGGGGACAGGGGTGCTTTTTATTTATTTATTTTTTTTCTTTATTATTTTTTTGCTTTTTTATCTTATTTTTAAACTGTTCCTTTCATTTTTTTTTTTTAAATCATTTTTATTGTTATCTCAGGGAATGTAAATATCCCCTATGATAGCAATAGGTAGTGACAGGTACTCTTTTTTGAAAAAATTGGGGTCTATTAGACCCTAGATCTCTCCTCTGCCCTCAAAGCATCTGACCACACCAAGATCGGTGTGATAAAATGCTCCCCCAATTTCCCAATGGCGCTATTTACATCCGGCGAAATCTAAGTCATAAAATGCTCGTAGCTTCCGGTTTCTTAGGCCATAGAGATGTTTGGAGCCACTCTGGTCTCTGATCAGCTCTATGGTCAGCTGGCTGAATCACCGGCTGCATTCTCAGGTTCCCTGTTGAGACAGGAGAGCCAGAGAAAAACACGGAAGACGGTGGGGGGGGGGGGCATTCCCTCCCACTGCTTGTAAAAGCAGTCTAGAGGCTAATTAGCCGCTAGGATTGCTTTTACATGAAAGCCGACCGCTGGCTAAAAAGAATGATACCAAGATGATACCTAAACCTGCAGGCATCATTCTGGTATAACCACTCAAAGTCGTGAATGGCGTACCTGAAGACAAAAAAATGGTTAACAATAAAGCACAGTAAACGGTAAAGTATAAAAAATTGCATACCTGAAAAGCAAACATGATAAAACATAATAACAATAAAACATTGCAGAATAGAATACAGTAAAAAAGAGCAGAACAATAGAGAGAGAGAATAGAGAGAGAGAACAATAAAACGACAACTATTTTTTTTTATTTTTGTTTGTGTTTTTTTTTTTTTTTTACACTTTTTTTTTGTAACTGTAACTTTTATAACTGTAACCGCTTCCAGGTTCGGGTCTCTCAAAATGCGATGGCATCTTGGGAGACCCTGTGAAAGTGTGCCTAGTCTGTGCAATGCTGTACCCTACGCTAATACTCAACTAGTGAATGGTAGCGTTCAAAACATTCACCAATGCAAAGACCAGGATTGTCAGGACAGGAGGGACAATAATAGCGGGTGTCACGCCTATATCCGCGCTTGCTGCAGACACAACATCTTTTTTGGGGGGGTTCGTTGGGTAGGGGTACTCGGGAGGATATATAAATGCCTCTCATGCAGCCGACTGCATTTGGTTGGGGATGTGAATGGGGGAAGTACGGGCGCTGCAGAAGCGGTGGGTTCCCAATTAGGATTGGCGAATGCAGCAGGAAGGGCACTATGGGCACGACGGGCCTGTGTTTGTCTTTTTGGTGGCAGCGGGACACTACTTGTGCTTGCCACCTCACCAGCTTGAACTGCACTTATGGGACTCGCCACGTCACCAAGTGTTACTGCAGTGCTGGTTTGACTACGACCGGGGTGTACTAGGCCGCTGGTGCTTGCCAGTTCACCAAAACGCTACAAAAAAAAGTGACAGTGATCGATCGATACTGCACTTGGGTGGGCTGGGCTGGGCCGGGCGGAGGGGCAAAACGCAGGTGCTAGCAGGTATCTGGGCTGATCCCGCTAACACTGCGTTTTTGGGAACCCTAAACTGCTGGGGACGCCAGTATAGATCTGATCGGATCAGATATTGATGCGTTCAGATACTATACCACTAAGGGAGGTGTACGGTGCGTGTACGGTGCGTGCATGGGTGTTCGCGGTACTGGTGCTAATCTGACGCTGCCTAGGGCGACGCATATCACCGCCGGGCGATCAGGGGGCTAAACCTTTTTTCGGTAATAAACGGCGGGTGCCCTGACACTATAAAAAATAAACAAACTAACCAGCGTCACCCGTAACGGTTATACGGTGATCAGTGGTAAAAGGGTTAACTAGGGGGCCATCAAGGGGTTAAAACATTTATTAGATAGTATATGGGGGTCCCTGTCGCTATAAAACACTGACGGCGAACCTAAATATTTACGTCCCTAACTAGCGTCACCAGCGACACTAATACAGCGATCAGAAAAATGATCGCTTAGCGACACTGGCGACAGGGGGTAATCAAGGGGTTAAAACTTTATTAGGGGGGGGTAAGGGGGGTACCCTAGACCTAAAGGGGGCTAAACTTTTATTTGGTAATAAACGGCGGGTGCCCTGACACTATAAAAAATAAACAAACTAACCAGCGTCACCCGTAACGGTTATACGGTGATCAGTGGTGAAAGGGTTAACTAGGGGGCAATCAAGGGGTTAAAACATTTATTAGGTAGTATATGGGGGTCCCTGTCGCTATAAAACGCTGACGGCGAACCTAAATATTTACGTCCCTAACTAGCGCCACCAGCGACACTAATACAGCGATCAGAAAAATGATCGCTTAGTGACACTGGTGACGGGGGGTGATCAAGGGGTTAAAACTTTATTAGGGGGGGTAAGGGGGGTACCCTAGACCTACAGGGGGGTAACAGTCACTACCCTAACACTGCTAACTGCCACAAACTGACACTATGCAGTAATCAGGAAAAAAAAAACAAAAAAAAAAAAAAACCTGCTTGGTGTCAGTTTGTGACAGGGGGGGGGGGGGTGATTGGGGGGGGGATCGGGGGGCGATCGGGGGGGGATCGGGGGTGTAAGGTATGCCTGGCATGTTCTACTGTGTGTGTGTGAGTGTTGGTGCACTTACATGTCATCTCCCCTCGGCGCTGGAACGGAAACTCCCGAGCCGAGGAGAGATGACATCACATCCTCTGCCTCTGTGTACTATACAGAGGCAGGGGATGTTTGTCATTGGCTGGGAGCGATCGCGAGGGGGGGGCCACGATCGGATGGCCTCCCCCTCGTCTCCCATCGCTTCCAACCAAATGCCGACCGCAGCTGGCACCGGGGGGGGGTCTGATCGGACCCCCCACCCGCGGGAAGGCAATCACGTTTCAGGTACGTGATTTTGCCTGCCCGTGCCGCTCTGCTCACGTATATAGGCGTGAGGCGGTCGGCAAGTGGTTAAGAACTGGGGTATGTAAACTTTTGATAAGGGTCATTTGGGTAGTTTCTGTTGTCATTATGATTTAAAAAGAGTAAACACAGTTGATTGATAATAAATGGCTTCAGCCAAACACTAACCATGAGTGAAAGAAAAGTTTTTGTTATCATTCATATTCTCTAAAAAATGGCCAAGAAATCATAAATTCTTCCAGGGTATGTAAACTTATGAGCACAACTGTAAACAGCGGTAAACAGTGGACAGAGGGAGAAGAACTGGAGAGAGAGGGGAGAAGAACCGGCAGAGGCAGAAGACATCAGTGGAGGAGGCAGAAAAGCCGGAGAGGGGAGAAGAAGTTGGAAGAGACACCAGAGCTGCCTTAATAAATTACTTTAAAAACCCGTGAACTGTGTTTTATTTTTGACACATTTTCTTTTTTTTTTAGGCGAATGGGTAGGGGTACAATGTACCCCATACTCATTCACATAGGGTGGGGGGCCGGGATCTGGGGGCCCCCCACCCACTCACTGTGAGAGTTTATTTTGGGTTGTTTTTGATGGTGCTCATGTCATTGAAAAAATTGTGCTGGTCGAAAGCTTGTCATTGATTTAAAACGGAAAACACACATCTTGGCCACTAGATGGCGCTAAGTATCATAGTCATTTTAAATGATACTTAGTGACATCTACTGGACAAGTGTATTTTATTCATTTTAAATCAATAAAAACCTTCTGACCATTTGTTTTTTTTTACTTTTTTATACTTAGTGCCCCGATACTTACTATGATACTTAGCGCCATCTAGTAGCCAAATGCAAGGATAACAAGCATGCCTGGAATATGGCTAGAACCAGGAGCTTCCAAGGACATGGTCCAGATAGTCATTGCCAACCCCTCATGCTACAGCATGAAACATTGAATTCCCCCTGTGTATGTGTGGCAGTAAAAGGGGGGATGTTAATGTCCATATGCCACATATATCATTGAAGCACAACCATTAGGTCTGATGTCTCAGTAAAGGGAACCTGTCACAGCAAAATACAGCACATACCCTTTGTGATAGCAATAAAGATCATTTTAGAAAAAGTAACATATAAAAATTTGTATTTGATAAACATGGGTCCTATTATCATGTGACAGCTCAGGGATGGTGGAGACCCCTCATAATGAGCAGAGCAGGTGCACAGACGCAGGAACTCAGCACAGGGATGATGGGAACCCCTCATAATGGGTACAGCGGGCTTATAGATCTGGGAATTCAGCACAGGGATGATGGGAACCCCTCATAATGGGCACAGCAGGTGTATAGAGCAGGAAAATTTAATTGAGAATAAGGAGTGACCCCACTAACTCTAACATTAGAGGAGTATGAGGAGTGACCCACCCTGACTTTGACATTAGAGGAGTATGAGGAGTTCCCCAATTACTCTTACATTAGAGGAGAATGAGGAGTGACCCCCCCCAACTTTGACATTAGAGGAGTATGAGGAGGAGTCACCCCCTGACTCTTAAATTAGAGGAGTATGAGGATTGACCACCCTGGCTTTGATACTAGAGGACTATAAGGAGACCACCCCCCCCCCCAACTTTGACCGTAGAGTAGTATGAGGAGGGACCCTGTGACTTTTACATTAGAGCAGAGTGAGGAGTAACCCCTGATTTATACATTACGGTATGAGGAGTGACCCTGTGACTTATACATTAGAGGAATATGAGGAGCGACCCCCTGACTCTGATGAGTGGTGACCCCCCCCCACTCTTACATTAGGGAAGCATGCCCCCCTGACTCTTACCTGTGGTGCCCCCCTGACTCTTACCTGTGGTGCCCCCCCGACTCTTACCTGTGGTGCCCCCCCGACTCTTACCTGTGGTGCCCCCCCTGACTCTTACCTGTGGTGCCCCCCCTGACTCTTACCTGTGGTGCCCCCCCTGACTCTTACCTGTGGTGCCCCCCTGACTCTTACCTGTGGTGCCCCCCTGACTCTTACCTGTGGTGCCCCCCTGACTCTTACCTGTGGTGCCCCCCTGACTCTTACCTGTGGTACCCCCCCGACTCTTACCTGTGGTACCCCCCCGACTCTTACCTGTAGTGCCCCCCCCGACTCTTACCTGTGGTGCCCCCCCGACTCTTACCTGTGGTGCCCCCCCGACTCTTACCTGTAGTGCCCCCCCCGACTCTTACCTGTGGTGCCCCCCCTGACTCTTACCTGTGGTGCCCCCCCGACTCTTACCTGTGGTGCCCCCCCGACTCTTACCTGTGGTGCCCCCCTGACTCTTACCTGTGGTGCCCCCTGACTCTTACCTGTGGTGCCCCCCTGACTCTTACCTGTGGTGCCCCCCTGACTCTTACCTGTGGTGCCCCCCTGACTCTTACCTGTGGTGCCCCCCCCGACTCTTACCTGTCGCACCCCCCCAACTCTTACCTGTGGTGCCCCCCCTGACTCTTACCTGTAGTGCCCCCCCTGACTCTTACCTGTGGTACCCCCCCTGACTCTTACCTGTGGTGCCCCCCTGACTCTTACCTGTGGTGCCCCCCCCGACTCTTACCTGTGGTGCCCCCCTGACTCTTACCTGTGGTGCCCCCCCTGACTCTGACCTGTGGTGCCCCCCCCTGACTCTTACCTGTAGTGCCCCCCCTAACTCTTACCTGTAGTGCCCCCCCTGACTCTTACCTGTGGTGCCCCCCTGACTCTTACCTGTGGTGCCCCCCCTGACTCTTACCTGTGGTGCCCCCCCCTGACTCTTACCTGTGGTGCCCCCCGACTCTTACCTGTGGTGCCCCCCCTGACTCTTACCTGTAGTGCCCACCCCTGACTCTTACCTGTGGTGCCCCCCCTGACTCTTAGCTGTGGTGCCCCCCCTGACTCTTACCTGTGATGCCCCTCCTGACTCTTACCTGTGGTACCCCCCTGACTCTTACCTGTGGTGCCCCCCCTGACTCTTACCTGTGGTGCCCCCCTGACTCTTACCTGTGGTGCCCCCCCTGACTCTTACCTGTGGTGCCCCCCGACTCTTACGTGTGGTGCCCCCCCTGACTCTTACCTGTGGTCCCCCCTGACTCTTACCTGTGGTGCCCCCCCTGACTCTTACCTGTGGTGCCCCCCTGACTCTTACCTGTGGTGCCCCCCTGACTCTTACCTGTGGTGCCCCCCCCTGACTCTTACCTGTGGTGCCCCCCCGACTCTTACCTGTGGTGCCCCCCCTGACTCTTACCTGTGGTGCCCCCCCCGACTCTTACGTGTGGTGCCCCCCCTGACTCTTACCTGTGGTCCCCCCTGACTCTTACCTGTGGTCCCCCCCTGACTCTTACCTGTGGTGCCCCCCCCTGACTCTTACCTGTGGTGCCCCCCTGACTCTTACCTGTGGTGCCCCCCTGACTCTTACCTGTGGTGCCCCCCCCTGACTCTTACCTGTGGTGCCCCCCCTGACTCTTACCTGTGATGCCCCTCCTGACTCTTACCTGTGGTGCCCCCCCTGACTCTTACCTGTGGTACCCCCCCTGACTCTTACCTGTGGTGCCCCCCCTGACTCTTACCTGTGGTGCCCCCCTGACTCTTACCTGTGATGCCCCCCCTGACTCTTACCTGTGGTGCCCCCCCGACTCTTACGTGTGGTGCCCCCCCTGACTCTTACCTGTGGTCCCCCCTGACTCTTACCTGTGGTGCCCCCCCTGACTCTTACCTGTGGTGCCCCCCTGACTCTTACCTGTGGTGCCCCCCTGACTCTTACCTGTGGTGCCCCCCCCTGACTCTTACCTGTGGTGCCCCCCCCTGACTCTTACCTGTGGTGCCCCCCCGACTCTTACCTGTGGTGCCCCCCTGACTCTTACCTGTGGTGCCCCCCCCCCCGACTCTTACGTGTGGTGCCCCCCCTGACTCTTACCTGTGGTCCCCCCCTGACTCTTACCTGTGGTGCCCCCCCCTGACTCTTACCTGTGGTGCCCCCCTGACTCTTACCTGTGGTGCCCCCCTGACTCTTACCTGTGGTGCCCCCCCCCTGACTCTTACCTGTGGTGCCCCCCCTGACTCTTACCTGTGGTGCCCCTCCTGACTCTTACCTGTGGTGCCCCCCCTGACTCTTACCTGTGGTGCCCACCCTGACTCTTACCTGTGGTGCAGGCTGTCATATAACAGAGGAGTCGGGTGAGTGAGATAAGTGCACACAGTCTATAGCCCATCCTGATGGTTGAGGTTTTACTGTTCTCTTCCAGAGCCCCCCGGGGCCCCTAACCAGAGCTCACATCCAGTACAGGAGCCGTGCCGTTCATCAGAGCCGAGCCGTCCATTAGCCGGGAGGTGGGAGCTGTCCGCCGTGCTGAACTAATACTCCGAGCGGCCGGGACAACGCTGTCTGCAGTGCTGAGATCCTCCACCGGGAGAGTCCTCCACCGTCCGCAACCCGGAGAGGAGACCTGAGAACATACAACAATACTCACATTATTACTACATACACCCCTTCACTGCCAGGATACAACAATACTCACATTATTACTACATACACCCCTTCACTGCCAGGATACAACAATACTCACATTATTACTACATACACCCCTTCACTGCCAGGATACAACAATACTCACATTATTACTACATACACCCCTTCACTGCCAGGATACAACAATACTCACATTATTACTACATACACCCCTTCACTGCCGGGATACAACAATACTCACATTATTACTACATACACCCCTTCACTGCCGGGATACAACAATACTCACATTATTACTACATACACCCCTTCACTGCCGGGATACAACAATACTCACATTATTACTACATACACCCCTTCACTGCCGGGATACAACAATACTCACATTATTACTACATACACCCCTTCACTGCCGGGATACAACAATACTCACATTATTACTACATACACCCCTTCACTGCCGGGATACAACAATACTCACATTACTACATACACCCCTTCACTGCCGGGATACAACAATACTCACATTACTACATACACCGCTTCACTGCCAGGATACAGCAATACCCATATTACTACATACACCCCTTCACTGCCAGGATACAGCAATACCCATATTACTACATACACCCCTTTACTGCTGGGATACAGCAATACCCATTCTCTGCACATATACATTTCTCACATTACTATATTAAGCCTTCTCTGCAATTATATTATATTGCTCATATTACTATAGTAACCCTTTCCTTGCAAAGCCACAACATTGCTCGTATTAGTATATTAACCCTTTCTCTGCAAAGGCACAGTATTGCTCGGGTTACTATACCAACCCTTTACCTGCAAAGATGTAGCATTGCTCATGTTACATTATTAACCCTTTCCCTGCATAAGATACAATATTGCTTACATTACTGGGGAGGCTACTGGATTAACCCTTTTGTTGCAATATACTACACCGTTTACCTTACTGGATTAACCCTTCGCGCTCCTGTATACTCCATGGTTCACCTATATAATTAACCCATCACTTCCCTGTACAACATGTGTCTGAACCCTGCTACTGTCTGTGCTATCCCGCCATACTTACATTAAAGGAGATACTGGATTATCCCTCTGACTGCTCCATGCAAAAGGTATTTACATGACTAGTTTAACCCCTTCACTGCAGTACACTATATAGTTCACATTAACTGTATAATGCAGTATAACATATATTTGTTCCGTTATTATATATATATATATATATATATATTGTTCATATTACATAATTAACCCCTTCACTGTATTGTACAAAGCTGTTCACCTTCCTGGAGGTTTCACTGGATTAACCCCTTCCCTGCAAGCTACGTTCCCTATATTTCGTTTAAACCACTACAGTATATTAAACTTGAGGTTCACAAATATTATTCCAAACATTACTCAGATTACTAGTATTACCCTTAAATTAACCCCTTCTTTTCATTTTACTCCATCCAACTTCATTCATGTTCCTGAAGACAGATTAATCCATTTACCGCACTATAAAAAAAATTACTGTACTCATGCATACCAAAAGTGCTTCCAGATTAACCCCTTCACTGCACCAAGTACAAAATGGGTGGCTGGATTAGCACCATCTCTGGTGGATCCAGCATCGATTGCGTTACCAGAGAAACAACAAAATGAACCCCTTCATTGCTCCATACAGTATATTGTTCAGATTATTACTAGATGTTCTCTACTGGATTAACCCCTTCACTGCAGTATACAAGCCATGCTCACGTTACTGGGTTAAACCCTTGCTCTACATTACATTAAAATGTTCACTTTGCTGGAGGCTTACACATATTAATCCAAGCATTGCTCACATTACTGGAGTTACCCTCCAATTAACCCCTTCTTTCTGTTTTACTCCATCCAGCATTATTCATGTTCCTGGAGGCAGATTAATCCATTTACCGCACTATAAGAAATTACTCACGCATACAGAAAGTGCTGCCAGATTAACCCCTTCACTGCACCAAGTACAAAATGGGCTGACGGATGAACCCCGTGTCTGCTGGCTCCAGTATTAATTGCATTACCAGAGAAACTACAAAATTAACCCCTTCATTGCTCCATACGGTATATTGTTCAGATTGCTAGATGTTCTCCTGGATTAATCCCTTCACTGCAGTATATAAGCCAGGCTTACGTTACTCGGTTCAGCCCCTGCTCTACTGTTGACTTTGCTGGAGGTTCACACGTTGTGCTCCAAGCGTTGCTCACATTACTCGCGTTACCCTCAAATTAACCCCTTCTTTCTATTTTACTCCATCCAACATTATTCGTGTTCCTGGAGGCAGATGAATCCATCGACCGTGCTATAAAAAGTTACTCATGCATACCAAAAGTGCTGCCAGATTAACCCCTTCCCTGCACCAAGTGCAAATGGGCTGCTGGATTAACCCCATCTCTGCTGGATCCAGCATTAATTGCATTACCAGAGAAGCTACGCAATTAAACCCCTTCATTGCTCCATGCAGTATATTGTTCACATTGCTAGATGTGCTCCTGGATTAACCCCTTCCCTACAGTTGACAAGCCAGGCTCACATTACTCTGTTAAGCCCCTGCTCTACAATATATTAAACTGTTCACTTTGTTGGAGGCTTGCACATATTACTCCAAGAATTGCTCAAATTACAAGTGTTGCCCTCCAATTAACCCCTTCTTTCTGTCTTACTCCATCCAGCATTATTCATGTTCCTGGAGGCAGATGTAAAATCCATTTACCAGCACTATAAAAAAAATGACTCATGCATACCAAAAGTGCTGCCAGATTAACCCCTTCACTGCAAAATACGTTCTTCAAGTTACTAAATGTGCTGCTGCAACTTCTGTGATTGACCCAGTATTGTTCATATTACCAGACAAACTGCAAAATTAACCCCTTCACTGCTCTATATATATCGTTCAGATTAAACCCTTCACTACAGAATATAAACCAAGTTCACATCACAAGTGTTCACATGGCTCGAGGTTCACACACGATACCCCAAACATTGCTCAGATTACTAGTGTGAACCTCAAATTAACCCCTTCATTGCATTTTATTTAAAGGAACATCATTCATGTTTCTGGAAGCAGATTCATCCATTTACTGCAATATAATAAAAAAAATAAAGTGCTGTCAGATTAACTCCTTCGCTGCAGAATAAATAGTTCAAATTAGCAATAGGTTGCTGCTGGATTAACCCCTTCTCTGCTGGATTCAGTATTAATTGCATTACCAGAGAAACTACATTTAACACCTTCACTGCTCTGCAAATTGTTCAAATTACTAGATGGCCTGCGGCATTGATGGACTGCTGGAATAACCCCTTCACTACAGTATACAAGCCATATTCACATTATTGGATTAACCCCTTCACTACAGTATACAGGCCATATTCACATTATTGGATTAACCCCTTCACTAGAGTATACAAGCCATATTCACATTATTAGATTAACCCCTTCACTACAGTATACACACCATATTCACATTATTAAATTAACCCCTTCACTACAGTATACAAGCCTTATTCACATTGTTGGATTAACCCCTTCACTACAGTATACAAGCCATATTCACATTATTAGATTAACCCCTTCACTACAGTATACACACCATATTCACATTATTAAATTAACCCCTTCACTACATACCCCTTTACTACAGTATACAAGCCATATTCACATTATTGGATTAACCCCTTCACTACAGTATACATGCCTTATTCACATTATTAGATTAACCCTTTCACTAGAGTATACAAGCCATATTCACATTATTGGATTAACCCCTTCACTGCAGTATACAAGCATTATTCATGTTATTGGATTAACCTCTTCAGTACTGTGCACAAGCCTTATTCACATTAGATTAACCCCTTCACTACAGTATACAAGACTTATTCACATTATTGGATTAACCCCTTCACTACAGTATACAAGCCTTATTCACATTATTGGATTAACCCCTTCACTACAGTATACAAGCATTATTCACATTATTAGATTAACCCCTTCACTACAGCATACACACCATATTCACATTATTGGATTAACCCCTTCACTACAGTACACAAGCCTTATTCACATTAGATAAACCCCTTCACTACAGTATACAAGCCTTATTCACATGAAATTAACCCCTTAATTAACCCCTTCACTACAGTATACAAGCCCTTATTCACATTAGATTAACCCCTTCACTACAGTATACAAGCCTTATTCACATTAGATTAACCCATTCACTACAGTATACAAACCTTATTCACATTAGATTAATCCCTTCACTACAGTATACAAGCCTTATTTACATTATTGGGTTAAACCCCTGCACTACCCCTGTTCACGTTGCTCGAGGTCCTCACATATGACCCCAAGCATTGCTCAGATCACTAGTGCTACCCTCAAATTAACCCCTTCTTTACATTATACTATATCTAACATTAATCATGTTCCCAGAGGCAGATTCATCCATTGACCACAGTCTACAAAATTTTTCATACATACCAAAAGTGCTGCCAGATTAACACCTTCACTGTCCAATACATTGTTCAGATCACAAAATGTACTGCTGGATTAACCCTTTCTCCATTAGATACAGCATTATTCATATTGCCAGGAAAACTACATAATTAACCCCATTCACTGCCCTATATACTGTATTGTTCTATTGGATTAACCCCTTTGCAGCTAGATAAATAATTATTCACGTTACTGGAGGAGCTTTGGGGGTTAACCCCTTCCCTACTAAATTACAGAACATGATCATTCACAACCAATTTGCCTGCCAGGAGGGACATTGTTCATACTATTGGATGTTCCCCCAGATTAACCCCTTCTCTGCACCATATAAAATGATTGCTATTACTTCACTGTACTATGAATTATCCACATTACTGGAAAGACCATCGCTCACACTACTGGAGACGACAGTGGATTAACCCCTTTCCTGCTGGAAACAACATTGTCATTGCCAATATTAACCCTTCCTATTCAGCACTGTTACAAGAGTGGCTTTGGAATAACCTCCTCAAGCGTTCACCTCACTGAAAAAGCAGATGTATCTCCCACTCCACTGGACTAAAGCAGCTTTCTGGCACATTGATTTTTTCTTAATACTAAAGGTGCTGCTGGATTAACCCCTTTACTGCAAGGTAAAATATTACTGCAACATCAGATCGATCCATCACAATGAACTAATCAGCACCATTTATATTACAGGCTGTGCTCCTCAGTAACCCTTTCTCTGCTAGATACAATGTTGTTGTTTAGAAGAGGTTTGGAGTAAAACCCCCGTACTGCATGATAGGAGGAACCAGAGCAGTCTTCATAGACAGGAACACAGACAACGATTAAATCTGGACAATCACTATACTGTATAGATGTGTGATAGAGAAAGAAAGAGTATGTAGTAGATAGTGGAATGAATGCTAGAGATAGATAGATAGATAGATAGATAGATAGATAGATAGATAGATAGATAGATAGATAGATAGATAGATAGATATTGAAAAAAAAAGGAGAGAGAAAGAGAGAGAGAAAGGAAAAATTAGAAAGTGAGAGAGAGTAGACCAAGATGGGGGGGGGGGGGAGGATGATGAAGAAGGAAAGAAAGAAGGAAAAAAAGTGAAAAAAGGAAAGAAAGAGAAAGAACGAAAAAGAGAGAGAAAGAAAGTAGTAGAGCAGAGCAGGATACTGATAATAAAAAGAATGGATAGATAGGATAGATAGATAGATAGATAGATAGATAGATAGATAGATAGATAGATAGATAGATAGATAGATAGATAGATAGATAGATAGATAGATAGAGAAAAAGGAGAGAAAGAGAGGGAGAAGGCAAAAAAAAGAGAAAGCGAGATAGAAGTAGACTGAGGGGGGAGAGGATGATGAAGAAAGAAAGAAAGAAAAAAAAGGAAAGAAAGAAAGAAAGAAAGAAAGAAAGAAAGAAAGGAAGGAAAGAAAGAAAGAAAGAAAAGAAAGAAAAGAAAGGAAGGAAAGAAAGAAAGAAAAAAAAGGAAAGAAAGAAAAGAAAGAAAAGAAAGGAAGGAAAGAAAGAAAGAAAAAAAAGGAAAGAAAGAAAGAAAGAAAGAAAGAAAGAAAGAAAGAAAGAAAGAAAGACAAAAAAGGAAAGAGAAAGAAAGAAAGAAAGAAAGAAAGAAAGAAAGAAAGAAAGAAAGAAAGAAAGAAAGATGGGAAGGGAGGATAGACACAGGGTGAGAAAAAAGAAGAGAAGAAGTGAGAGAAGGGAAAAAGAGAAAGTGAGTAAAAGAGAGAGAGATAAGTAGACCAAGGGGAAGAGAGAGGATGATGAAGAAAGAAAGAAAGTAGTAGAGCAGAGCAGAACAGGATACTGATAATAAATAGAAGATAGATAGATAGATAGATAGATAGATAGATAGATAGATAGATAGATAGATAGATAGATAGATAGATAGATAGATAGATAGATAGATAGATAGATAGATAGATAGATAGATAGATATTACTGTATATAAATCTATATATAGATGGTATTAAATAGGAGGGACAAATAGATGGTAGAAGATATGGTGTATTACATATCAGGAAATATACTTTGATGAACATTAGCTCCAATCTCCAACTTTCTGAAGTGTCCTAAGGAAGCCAGAGAAGAAATCTGTCCTTCTGAAGACTGTAATTAAATAGTGACAGGTATACTTGCTAATTGTAGAAGTGAGATCTCAGAACAGTTGCACACCCTGCCATTTGCTTACAGGGAAAACTTCATCTACCTGGAAGTAACTTCTTCCTCAGCATCCTGGTGACACCCGGACGGTACCTGAGCAGTGCTAGACCACAGGAGAGTCTGGGGAAATGTATTCTAAGAAGCACAAGACTGAAGCAGTTTAATGAATGTTTCGATGTATCATCTCTCAACAGGTGATATTACCAGCACTTTAAAGGCCAAATAGACCTTCAGTTTAAATCATTTAACGCACCAGTAAGACCAGACAGTGTGCAAAGTCTTACAGTTCTCTAAATTAAAAAGCAGTCACAGCTGGAGTAGAAAAGACTGTCCACTGGCAGCATGCTGCAGGAGAGGATCCTTGCTCTCTGGGTGGAAGCAGTGGTCTCTCTGCTGAGGTCTGACACACTCAATACTGAGTTAGACCCAGAGCTCTGCAATCTGCAAAACCCACTCTCCCTGCTGATTAGACGGCTCTAGCTCTGACTCAGTGAGGGGGAGGGGGGCACATCTTAGATCTTTGCAGAGAGATCACTGTGTGGAAGCAATTATCTTTCTGCACAGTTCCCAGCTGAGTCAGACCTATAGTTCTATCAATCAACCTGAGTCAGACCTATAGTTCAATCAGCAAACCTCATGATCCCAGCTGATTGGAGAGCTCTAGCTCTGATTTATCAGGAATAACCTTGAACCTCTGCAGAGAGACCACTGATTCCACACAGAGGGCTAGAAGTCACAGCCAAACAGTAGAGATTGTTCACTGCCAGCATGCTGCAGACAAGAAGAGATGCCTTCTAAATGGAAGCAGTGGTGTCTCTGCAGAGATCTAACATATTGCCAAGACCTATAGCTCTGCAACCAGCAAACCTCATGTTGCCTGCTAATTGCTCTGCTCCAGCTCTGACTGAGCAGGGGTCACCTTGACCCTCCGCAGAGAGACCCCAGATTCCACACAGAGAGCAAGCAGTCACAGCCAAGCAGTAGAGATTGTTTGCTGCCAGCATGCTGCAGACAAAAATAGATGCCTTCTGCATGGAAGCAGTGGTTTCTCTGCAGAGGTCTGACACATTCCCAGCTGAAGTCAGATCTATAGCTCTGCAATCAACAATCTTCCTGTTCCCTGGTTGATTTGCAAGCTCCAGCTCTAACTTAGCAGGGGCAATGTGGACTTCTGCAGAGAGACCACTGCTTACACACAGAGAGAAGAAAGCATGCTGGCAGGGGGACAGGCTTTTTTCTACTCAAAGTATAAACAGAAAAGTCAGTGCTACTACCCATACACCACGTAGATAGCAGAGCTGCCAGGTGTTCGATCCACAGTCACTGGCTGAGTAGAGTAATGTAGAAAAAAATGATCCGCACTCCGGTTGTTGCTCTTAAAATGTCTTAATTTTATTGAATAGCCACAGTGAACAAACGCAGATTAAGTCAGTTAACGCGTTTCAGCCTATAAGGCCTTAGTCATAAAGGTTGTGACTAAGGTTATGACTAAGGCCTTATAGGCTGAAACGCGTCAACTGACTTAATCTGCATTTGTTCACTGTGGCTATTCAATAAAATGAAGAAATTTTAAGAGCAACAACCGGAGTGCGGATCATTTTTTCTACTTTTTTTCTACTCAGGCTGTGGCTAAAACAAACACCTTGGCCCCTTTTTTGCTTTGATGCAATTGGGTGTATTTGGTTGACTTAAACTGAAAGTTGAACTGGGCTATACCATAAATCCAGAGGACACTTTACTTATAATCCCCCCTAAAGTATACAAAGGGATTGCCCATTAAACTAGGCTTTATATCCATTTTTCCAGTGTACATGCTGGGTGTCTGTGGGAGCTCAGGGGACAATATGAAATATATATATATATATATATATATATATATATATATATATATATATATATATATATATATATATATATATATATATATATATATATATATACGGTGCCTATCCTTATCAAACTAAAGCCTGGTACTGGTACTCAAAGTATGGCAGTCCTCCCACCAGTGCCGGGACAAGGTCACCCAGTTCCCAGAGCAAAGATGCCCCCTACCCCTAGGGTTAGGGTCAGTCCCAATCCCTGCAATGAACCATTGTGCCCAGGATAGCCGCCCCCCCCCCCGTCTGTTTTATGAAGTGCTGATTACAATGCAATACACCTCAATGTGAAATGATTACGGGCAATGGCCAACTCTTTCTGCTGCATTCAAGTCCATTTCTAAAAATGTCACTGTCTCAACCGTCAAAAATACTCCTCGTAATGTGCTTAATATGTTTATATAATCCCACAAAATGTGTCAAATATGTTTATATAACCCCCCAAATGGTGCCTAATATGCTTATTTCCTATAACTGGCAGCTCCATCTAGTGGCCACAGTGTGCTGTGAGGTATTTCGGGAGAATACCACCTTATGGCCACTAGATGGAGCTGACAAGCATAGAAAATGAGCATATTAGACACATTACAAGGATTATTCTCGACGACGGTGCGATAAGCTAAGACATCCCGCAAAGCAAAGTTTTGAAAAAAGGATAGCTCAAAATGGTTGTATTGTCTACATTTTCCCTTTTAGATATTTATGAAGGCCTGTTTGGGTTACTGCATATAACCTTTTTGCATTGACTTGATACAAATTGATTATATACAAATTAATTGGATACAAATTGATTATATACAAATTAATCGGATACAAATTGATTATACACAAATTAATTGGATAGGAATTGATAATATACAAATTGATTGGATAGAATTTGATTATATACAAATTAATTGGATAGGAATTGATTATATACAAATTAATTGGTAGAAATTGATTATATACAAATTGATTGGATAGAAATTGATTATATACAAAATAATTGGATAGAAATTGATTATATACACATTAATTGGATAGAATTTGATTATATACAAATTAATTGGACAGAAATTGATTATATACAAATTAATCGGATACAAATTGATTATATACAAATTAATTGGATAGAAATTGATTATATACAAATTAATTGGATAGAAATTGATTATATACAAATTAATTGGATAGAAATTGATTATATACAAATTAATTGGATAGTAATTGATTATATACAAATTGATTGGATACAAATTGATTATATAGAAAGTTAATCGGATACAAATTGATTATATACAAATTAATTGGATACAAATTGATTATATAGAAAGTTAATCGGATACAAAGTGATTATATACAAATTAATTGGATACAAATTGATTAAATAGAAAGTGATTGGATAGCTTAGAGAGGTCATCATATTACATAATTAGAATAGATAAAGTTGATCGTACAAAGATTGTATGGGCAGATTGTAACATGTACGTCTGTTTTGCTCATAGGGACTTAAAGCGGTTGTTTAGCTATTTTTTAAACTTTTACCTACAGGTAAGCCTATAATAAGGCTTACCTGTAAGTAAAAAAATATCTCCTAAACTTGTACGGTTTAGGAGATATTTCCCTCGCAATGAGCTGCTGACTGCAGCGGCGCATGCGCACAGGGGATTCTCGGCTGAAAGCCCGGCAGCCGCCGGGCTTTGCTGGAAAAAAAGTCTCCCGTACGCATGCGCGGGAGTGACGACATCGCGGCTCCAGCCACTCACCGTGATACCCGGAAGGCACGCCAAGGGGAAATGTCAGCTCCCTCGGCCTGGACCGGGTGAGATGCCGGCGCCACATTCTAAGGTAAGTATCTCATAATGAGCTAGTATGCGGTGCATACTAGCTCATTATGCCTTTTCCCTTACAGGTGTAGGGGAAAAAAAAAGTCAGCGGGTTTACTACCGCTTTAAGAGAATCCTTCAGGCTCGGTTCACACTGGTGTGCAGTGCGGGAGACCCTGCGAATCCACTGCGAGTTCCCGCATCGCACCTGAGTCGCAAGCAGTTCACATTGCCCTATGTGAACCGCTGGGAGTGTCAATACAAAAGTTAATGGCCCACCCCCCTGAGATCGGTTCGCATATCGCAGTGCGAACTGTCAATTCGGACAGGAACCGGATCGCATGGGTGCGGACCAAAAAAAAAGGTTCCTGCGTGACTTTGGTCCAAATGCGATGCGATTTCAGCCGTACTGTCTGTTTGGCTGAATTCACATCGCACAGACATCGCATTGTGATTTGCACAACAGTGCGGTACGAATCACATGCAATGTCGCATGGCGCCCCAATGTGAACCCGGCCTCATTGGGAGGAATACAGAGGCTGCCATTGCTGACCTCCCAAAATCCCCCCTTTGCCTGTCCGTCTCTGATTTTAAGACCCCCCCCCCCCCCCCGTTCACACCAGTGCGACTTCAGGTTGTGACATGCGATTTACAATTCGCATCTGAAGTCGCATCTAATGTCTTTCTATGGCACCGTTTTTTGGTGATTTCGGGTGCGACTTGCATTGACATCTGTGCATGAAATCGCACTGTCCTGGGGGGTTTGGAATTGTGCAAAAGTAGCGTGATTTCAAAGCTGCGGGGGGCTAAGACACGGATTAAACTGCAACAAGACTGCAGTTCAAAAAGTGAGGCAGCACCGTGGCTTAGGGGTTAGCACCTCTGCCTGGCAGCACTGGGGTCCTCAGTTTAAATCCCAACCATAATGCTACCTGCATGGAGTTTGCATGTTCTCCCTGTGCCTGCGTGCGATTTCTCTGGGTTCTCTGGCTTCCTCCCACACGTCATGCTGCTAGGTTAATTGGCTCCTGTCTAAATTGGCCATAGTCTGTGAATGGGAGATAGGGACCTTAGATTGCAAGCGAGTTGAGGGCAGAGACTGATGTAAATGTATAATATGTGGCTTCTTGAACACTGCTGTAGTGTTTTTAGCCATACATGCATTGTTTTTATTTTCACTGATGTGAATGCAAACCATTGTTTTCAATGTGCCTGTGAAAGGCGTGCGCACGGGGTGTGCCAGATGTGCCTGGGCACACCCTAATCACTCCGTGCAGCACAGATTTCCCCTGCTGCCTGACTATAGAGAAGGGGGCTGGGGAATCTCTGCCCTCAGTCCCTTTCTCTGTCTCAAAAGTAAAACTTCAGGGTCTGTCTAGACCCCTGATATTTCCCCAAACCTCCTAAAAAAAATTAAAAAAATTATAATAAATAATAAAATTGTAAAAAAATAATAAAAATACAGTTAATAATAAAAATAAACTACTGACACCAATCTCTGCCCTACTGTCAAGTCTACTGCTCTACTGGCAAATAAAATAGTAAAAAAAATGTAAAAAAATAAAATAATAAAAATAAACTACTGCCACCAATCTATGCCTTCCTGACACCGTCCTCTGCCCTACTGTCAAAGTCCACTGCTGTACTGGCAAATAAAATAAAATTGTAAAAAAATTACTTTAAAAAATAATAATAAAAATAAACTACTGACACCAATCTCTTGCCTTCCTGACACAGTCCTCTGCCCTACTGTCAAAGTTCACTGCTTTACTGGCAAATAAAATAAAATTGTTTTCAATGTGCCTGTGAAAGGCGTGCGCACAGGGTGTGCCAGATGTGCCTGGGCACACCCTAATCACCCCGTGCAGCACAGATTCCCCCTGCTGCCTGGCTGGAAATGGAAATGGAATCTCTGCCCTCAGTCCCTTTCTCTGTCTCAAAAGTAAAACTTCAGGGGTCTGTCTAGACCCCTGATATTTCACTAAAGCACCTAAAAAAAAAATTGTAAAAAAAAAAAAAAATTCAAAAAATAAAATAATAAAAATAAACTACTGCCACCAATCTCTGCCTTCCTGACATTGTCATCTGCCCTACTGTCAAGTCCACTGCTCTACTGGCAAATATAATAAAATTGTAAAAAAAATAAATAAAAAATAACAATAATAAAAATAAACTACTGCCACCAATCTCTTGCCTTCCTGACACCATCCTCTGCCCTACTGTCAATGTCTACTGCTCTACTGACAAATAAAATACAATTCTAAAAAAATAATTAAAAAAATAAAATAATAAAAATAAACTACACTGACACCAATCTCTTGCCTTCCTGACTACTGTCAAAGTCCACTGCTCTACTGACACTTTCCATGTTTTAACACCTTTTTCAAAATGTTTGTTTATGTTTATTTTTTAAGAGTGTGGGTATGTATATATACATATTTATATATATATATATATATATATATATATATATATATATATATATGTATTTTAAAAATATTATATATATATATATATATATATATATATATATATATACTTTGGGGGGCACACACCATAATGAGCTTGGGGGTGCACACCCTAATGCAATAGGCTGTGCACACTTATGGTGCCAGCACACATGCCATGCTTACAGAGCAGTAAAAAAATAAAATTGTAAAAAAATTATTTAAAAAAATAAAAATAAAAAAATAATAATAATAAAAATAAACTACTGACACTAATATCTGCCTTCCTGACACCATACTATGCCCTACTGTCAAAGTCCACTGCTCTACTGACACTTTCCATGTTTTAACACCTTTTTAAAATGTTTGTTTATGTGTATTTATAAGAGTGTGTGTATGTAATATTTAAAAAAAAAATATATGTAATATATATATATATATATATATATATATATATATATATATATATATATATATATATATATATATATATATATAAATATACACATATATATATATAGATATATTTAGATATCTATATATATATATAGATATCTATATATATATATATATATATATATATATATATATATATATATATATATAATATATATACTTTGGGCACACACCATAATGAGCTTGGGGGTGCACACCCTAATGCAATAGGCTGTGCACACCTATGGTGCCAGTACACATGCCATGCTTACAGGGCAGTAAAAAAATACAGAAATATGCGTTGCCGGGCAGTATTTTATGCAGGTACACGCGTATGCGCGCAAATACACGCGTACGCACGTGCAAGGTTCATTTGAAGAGATTAGAATTGCATTCTGGGAGTTTGAATTTATCTTACGCAACTACACGCAAAATAAACGCAAGGGGTTTCTGCCAGGAATACTGATGTGTAAACGCCAGTACCCTGCGCAAGCACCCTATGTAAAGTGCTGCATACATTTTCAGCACTAATAAATAAAAAGGAAAGTTAGCGTACAGTCACATCTCTAATTGCTTTTGATTTGGCTTGTCAGCCAGGAAAGAAGTATTTTCAGGACAATGGCACCCTCCATGCCTCCTCGGTACAGATTTGCTGTAACTTTCCTGGCTGCATAAATGCAAAAAGTAAAAGCAATTTCTACTCTGTTTCAATCTGCCCTACAAAACTGGCTTCATACCTGACAGATCTGCTACTTACAATGAGACCCCTACATTTGCAGCTATCTATTACTTTCCAAAGCCATTATAAAAAATAAAAAAAAAGAAATGTCTGTAATGCATTCATGTCTCATAGTCCCTGATTGTCAGGCAGCTTCAAACAAGCCCTTTTCTCTGTATGAGAGCAGCACAGCTGTTGTAAAGAATGATCTATACAGAAGATTACAGCCCAATCGCAGCCCATAGATCCTCCACACATCTAGCAGATAATGAGCCTCCCCTACAACCTTCCCATTTAGGAGGAACCAGCCTCACTGCAAACCTGCTCTAGAGATGCCAACTGTCATATTTCAGCTTTGATGGCCATCAAGGGGTCTTACCTGCAGCTTCAATCCAGTTTTGTTGGAGCTCAGCTCAAATCCCAAATCCAGACCAAGGATAAAACCAGAGATCAAAGGTAATATCCAAAAAAAAAAAAAAAAAAGAGAGAGGATCAGGGTGATCCTAAGGGAGGCAAAGTTTTTGGAGGAGGTCCTGGAGAGGGGAGTAGGTTGCTGTTGTGTCCTCCAAGCAGAATCTGGTGTTACCTGAGGTGGTGTTGAGGCTTTCAGGCAGTTGGTGGTACTTGCGGAGCCTGGATGAAACATCTCCAGACCTCACCATGGATGGATGAGGAGGAGGAGCAAGAGGAGAATGCTTCAACCTGTCACAGGCTGCTCTACAAGGCAAGGGGGGGGGGGGGGGTGATGAGGTGGGAGAAGGTCCTCTGTCCATGGTGCTGTTAACTCATAATCGTCCTGAATGTTGAGAAGCTCAATTACTAGTGCAGTTGATTCAGATACATTGAAAAGTGAAAGCTTACTCTAGCATAGCAGAACAAAGAATGTAGAGAAAAAAAAACAATTTTCTGGTCACAATTTGCATGGGGCAAGACTTGTCCAATTCGCCCAGCTTGGGCAGACTGATTAATGGTCACACACCCTAGGCAGCAACAAATGTCCCTTTTTAATGGGCAGAGGGGCACTGATTTGGATAGATTTGCATTCATTGCTTGATTCAACCTGCTACTGGCTGCTCTACTAGACAAGGAGGGGGTGATGAAGTGGGGGAAAGTCCTATGTCTATGGTGCTGTTAACTCATGACAGTACGGAATGGTGAGAAGCTTAACTGCTAGTGCAGTTGGTTCAGATAATGTGAAATGGGAAAGCTTATGCCGTATACACACGACCGGACTTTTCGACAGCAAAGGTCTGACAGAACGAATCCGCCGGACAATTCGACCGTGTGTGGGCTTCATCGG
Organism: Lithobates septentrionalis; assembly: GCA_037952835.1. NCBI lineage: Eukaryota > Metazoa > Chordata > Amphibia > Anura > Ranidae > Lithobates > Lithobates septentrionalis. The sequence continues at coordinate 107,364 of JBBDGP010001712.1, read as the reverse complement.
ACCTTTGCTGTCGAAAAATCAGACAGACCTTAGATTTAGAACATGCTTCAAATCTTTCCGACGGACTCGGGTCCGGTCGAAAAATCAGTTCGCCTGTATGCTAATGCGACGGACGAAAACCGACGCTAGGGCAGCTATTGGCTACTGGCTACTTCCTTTTTCTAGTCCGGTCGTACGTCATTACGGTCCAATCCGTCGGACTTTGGTGTGATCGTGTGTAGGCAAGTCCGATTCGAGGGTACTCCGTCAGAACTCCGTCGAAAAGTCCTTCGGAGTTGCGTCCGTTGAAAAGCCCGGTTGTGTGTACACGGCATAACTCTGGCATAGTAGATTAAAGAATGTAGAATAAACCCAATTCAGAATTTGCTGGTCATAGTGTGCTTGGGACAAGATTTGCCCAATTGGGTCAGTTTGGGTAGACTGGTTGATGGTCACACATCCTAGGCAGCAACAAATGTCCCTTTTTAGGAGGCAGAGGGGCACTAATTTGGCTAGGTTTGCATGCATTGTCTTATTCAACCTGCTACAAGCTGCTCTACATGGCAAGGGAGGGGTGATGAGGTGGGGGGGAAAGTCCTATGTCCATGATGCTGTTAACTCATGACAGTCCTGAATGGTGGCAAGATGTGCAGGAGACACTTCATAGCTAGCGCAGTTGGTTCAGATAATGTGAAAAGTGAAAGCTGACTCTGGCATAGTAGAATAAAGAATGTAGAATAAACCCAATTCAGATTGTGCTGGTCACAATTTGCATGGGACAATATTTGCCCAAATGGGTCAGTTTGGGCAGACTGGTTGATGGTCACACTTCCTAGGCAGCAACAAATGTCCCCTTTTAGGAGTGATGCATTGCTCTACAGGCAGCTCTACAGGGCAAGGAGGGTAATGAGGTGGGGAAAGTCATACGTCCATGGTGCTGTTAACTTGACAATCCTGAATGAAGAGAAGCTGTGCAGGAGACACTTCATTGTTAATGCAGTTGGCTCAGATAACGTGAAAAGCGAAAGATTACTCCAGCACAGTAGAAGAATTAAAGATAATAGGAGAATTAAAGATAAACCCAATTCACACTTTGCTGGTCAGGTCTATGAGACAAGAAACACCCAACTGGATCATTTTGGTCACATATCAATGGCAGAAAGAGATGTCCCCGGGGGGGCGGGACAAGGGGTGGGCGAGAGCGACGCCTGCCCTGGGCGCAATGGTTTACTGTAGGGATGGGGCACCTTCCTTCTGTTACAAGGCAGACAGAAGAAATGACAACGGCAGTGATCTTGGCAAGTGAGGGACTGCTGGGCATAGGATCCCCTAGGCTTACAGATCATGAAGGTAGGGCATCATGAACGTCCAGTTTGGCATCTTTGCCCTGGGCGCTGGCTGATCTTGTCCCGGCAATGGGTGTCCCTCTTTGGGGGTGGGGGCAGGTCGCTCAGTGCAGGTAGCTTAGATAATGTGAAAAGTGAAAGCAGAGTAGAATAGAGAATTTAGAATAATACACGTGTACAATTTTCTGGTCCCAATTTGAAAATTTCGCTCAACTTCGTCAAATTCTGCAGACTGGTTAATGGCCACAGATCTACGGCAGCAACAGATGTCCCTTTATGGGGGCAGAGGGGCACTCGATCGGATAGGTTTGCATGCATTGTTTGATTCAACATGCAAGGCAAGGAGGAAGGGGGGGGGGGTGATATGGTGGGGTAAAGTCCTATGTCCATGGTGCTGTTAACTCATGACAGTCCTGAATAGTGGGCAGATGTGCAGGAGACACTTGGTCGCCAGTGCAGCTAGGAATTGTAAAACGTGACAACTTACTCCAACATATTGGAATAATAGAGGATGCAGAATAAATTGATCCAACTGGGTCAATTTGGGCAAAGTGCTTGATGGTCACATACAGTCACAACAGATACCACTTTTTGGGCAATTGATGGAATAAGTTTGCATGCATTGTCTGATTCAACCTGTCAAAGGCTGCTCTACAAGTCAAGAAGGTTTATGAGGTGGTGGTGGGAGTGGTGGTGGTGGTGGGGGGGGGGGGGGGGGGGGTCCTGCACCAATGGTGGTGCTTTTAACCCATGCCAATCCTGAATGGTGGGAATCTATGCAGTAGGCACTTCATTGTCAGTGCAGGTAGATCAGAGAATGAAAAAAAAAAAAAAAGAAAGCTTACACTAGAATACTAGCCTGGAGAATTTAGAACAATACCCATGGTTGCCCCAGTTTGCATGAGACAAGTTTCACCCAACTGGGTCAATTTGGACAGACTGGTTGATGGTCACACATCTTTGGCAGCAACAGACATCCCATTTTTGGGGGCAGGAGGGCACTCCATGGGATAGATTTACATGCATTATCTGTTTCAACCTGCCACAGGCTGCTCTACATGGCAAGGGGTGTGATGAGGTGGGGGAAAGTCTCCTGTCCATGGTGCTGTTAACTCACGATAGTCCTGAATGGTGGAAAGCTGAGCAGAAGACCCTTTGTCTGTACAGTTGGCTTTGACAATGTGAAAAGTACAAATTTACTCTAGCCTGGTAGAATAAAGATTATAGAATAAACCCATATAAAAATTTGTTGGTCAAGTACATGAGGCAAGAATTGCCCAACTGGGTCAATTTGGGCAGATGGTCACATACCTATAGCAGGAACAGATGCCCCTCTTCGGGAAGGGAGGGGCAATCAGTCAGATAGTCTTGCATGTTTGCCTGATTCAGAATACCACAGGCTGCTCTAGAAGGCAAAGGGGATGATGAGGTGGGGGAAAGTCTCCTGTCCATGGTGCTGTTAACTCAGAGTCACGATAGTCCTGAATGGTGGAAAGCTGAACAGAAGACCCTTTACCTGTACAGTTGGCTTTGACAATGTGAAAAGCACAAACTTACTCTAGCCTGGTAGAATAAAGAACATAGAATAAACCCATATCACAATTTGTTGGTCAAGTACAAGAGGCAAGAATTGCCCATCTGGGTCAATTTGGGTAGACTGGTTGATGATCACATACCTATAGCAGGAACAGATGCCCCTCTTCAGGGAGGGAGGGGGCAATCAGTCAGATAGGTTTGCATGCATTGCCTGATTCAAAATGCTAAAGGCTGCTCTCCAAGGCAAAGGGGTGATGAGGTATGGGAAAGTCCTCTGTCCATGAAGCTGTTACCTCCTGAACAGTGGGAAACTGTGCTGGAGACATCTTATTACTAGTGCAGGTGGCTCAGATAATGAAAAAAGTGGTTTGTTGGTTGGTTACACAAGACAAGGATTGTCCAATTAGGTCAATTTGGGCAGACTGGTTGATGGCCATGCATGGTCACAACAGATGCCCTTACAATAATACCCATTGACAATGGTGGTCAAAATTTGCATGAGACAAGATTTGTCCAGTTGGGTCACTAGGGTCAGACTAGTTGATGGTCGAATATGGCAGCAACATATGTCAACTATTGGGGGTGGATTTACTTAATCGGATAGGTTTGCATGCATTGCCCGATTCAACCTCATACAGGCTGCTCTACAAGGCATGGGGGGTGCTGATAAGATGGGGGATAGTCCTTTGTACATGGTGCTCTTAATTCATGAAAGTCCTGGATGATGTGAAACTTTAGGTCACCTAGCACCCAGGGTGAAGGTACCAAACTGTGCTCCCCCCCCAAAATGTATAATCAGCAAAGTCGCCCCCCCCCAAAAAAAAAATCAAGCACTAATCTGCACGCTTACCCCCTAAGCCAAAGTTCTTCCCAAACAAAAATTTCCTCTCCTCCCAGGATTAAAAATCCATCCCCTGGTGCAGTCCCCCCTTCCAGCACAAATCTTTGCCCCCCCATCCCCCCTCCCAGCTCAAATCCTCTCTCTCCGCAAATCCCTCCCCCCTCTAGCATAATCCCTCACCCCCCCCCATCACCCCTCCTAACACCAATCCCCCCTCCATCATCTCTACTAGCACAAATCCTCCCCCCCAAATCCCCCTTCCTAACACAAACCCCACCCCAAAAAAATTTCCCTCCTAGCACAAACTCTACCCAGAGCGCAAATCCCCCCTGCATTACCCCTCCTATCACAATCGCCCCCAAATCCCCTGAAGCTGCTGTAACTACTCCTGTCAGCTTGCAGTGGCAGGGACTCTTGTTGTGGCGCCCCTCCACCTCAGATTATAACCAGCGCCCGGGGCAGCCGTCCCTCCTGCCCACCCCATGTCCTATATATTTATATGTATATATATATATAAAAATATATATATATACCCTGTTTCACCGAGAATAAGACCTAGCGTGATTGTCGGTGATGGCTGCAATATAAGCCCTACCCCCCCAAATAAGCCCTAGTTAAAGTCCTTGTAGGTCTTATTTTCAGTGTAGGGCTTACTTTCAGGGAAACAGGGTAGGGCTTATTTGGGGGGTAGGGCTTATATTGCAGCCATCGCCGACAATCACGCTAGGTCTTATTTTCGGTGAAACAGGTTATATATATATATGCCCCCACCTCAGATGATACCAGCACCCAGGGCAGTCGTCCCTTTTGCCCACCCCATGTCCTAGCCCTGTATATACATATATATATATATATATATATATATATATATATATATATATATATATATAAAACTATGAGCATTGGGCAGTCATATTTGTTCATTACATTGCCAAGGCATTTGTGACACCACTAATTTTGCCAGGGACTGCTAAGAGACCACAACATTACCCACCTGTCACTCCCTCACTCACCATATGAGCTGACGCTCCATTGCTGTTGCCTTGCTGGTGGGTTGAAGGTTCTGGTCACAAATCTCTTTAGCTATCTTGTTTCTGATGATTTGGTGCCAGCAACAAACAGGATCCCAAGTCTGCCATATCCCCTGAAGGCCCATTCTCACTTCTGTGCATTCCTAACATATTTTTTTGCATTGCATTCAATCACGTCACCTGCATTCTGCATGCTTTTAATATGTAGTTAAGTGACAAGTTATAGAAGGTCCTTAATGCTTCTTGCTCCTTTTTTGCTGTGATGATCCTACATTCAGCACTAGAGGGCGCCAGAGATGTGCACAGCTCCTTTTCCAGCATCTGTGCCTATTGCATCGGTCACTCTGCAGTTCCATTGGGCCAATAAACGATAGATGTAATTTACGATCCGGTCGCAGCTGATGTGTAAAAACGCAATAAATCTGTTTATGAAAAGACCATCGAAATGATTTAAATTCAAATAAAGCCTGGGCTTCAGTGCATTTAGATAAATGAGCTTTTCCTGGAGAAATCATTCAGCGCGCAGTGATCGGATCCACTGCCCCATCTATTTAGATTGTTCTAATGGATACTCTGTTTTGACGACAATAAAAGATGAATTTGACGTTGATTTGAGTTTGACTATAAAATGTATTAATGCAGAAGGATTTAAAAGCGCTCCCCAGTCAAATATGGAATTGTTCGCTTTTAAAGGGATGGCTCAATAGTCAAAGATGTGTCCACCTATAAGTTTTATTTCAGTTGTCGGGTGGAGAAGGCCAGTGCTTTCCCCATGAATCATAGGCCTCAAAGACACATTTTGGATTCCCCCCAAAGTTAACTGCCAGGAAAATGACAGTTCCCAGGCAGGAAAATAAGAGCACCCAGCCAGAAAAATGAGAGCCCCCAGCCAGAAAAATGACAGCTCCAAGCCAGGAAAATGACAGCTCCCAGCCAGAAAAATGAGAGCCCCCAGCCAGAAAAATGAGAGCACCAGGCCAGGAAAATGACAGTTCCCAGCCAGGAAAATGACAGCTCCCATCTAGGAAAATAACAGCTCCCAGCCAGGAAAATGACAGCTCCCATCTAGGAAAATAAGAGCGCCCAGCCAGAAAAATGAGAGCCCCCAGCCAGAAAAAGGACAGCTCCAAGCCAGCGAAATGACAGCTTCCAGCTGGCAAAATCGCAGCTCACAGCCATGAAAATGACAGCTTCCATTCGGCAAAATGACAGCTCCCAGTCAGGAAAATGAGAGTGCCCAGCCAGGAAAATGACAGTTTCCAGACAGGAAAATGAGAGCACCCAGCCAGGAAAATCACAGTTCCCAGCCAGAAAAATGACAGCTCCCTGCTAGGAGAATGACAGCTCCCAGCCTGGAAAATTAGAGCGCCCAGCCAGGAAAATGACAGCTCTCAGCCAGGATAATGACAGCTTCCAGCCAGAAAAAAGACAGCTCCCAGCCAGCGAAATGACAGCTTCCAGCTGGCAAAATCAAAGCTCCCAGCCAGGAAAATGACAGCTTCCATCCGGCAAAATGACAGCTCCTAGCCAGGAAAATGACAGCTCCCAGCCAGGAAAATGACAGCTCCCAGCAAGGAAAATGACAGCGCTCAGCCAGGAAATAGACAGCTCCCAGCCAGGAAAATGTCATCCTCCAGCTGGAAAAAAGTCAGCTCCAAACCAGCTAAATGACAACAGCTGCACGAGCTGGCAAAATGACAGCTCCCAGCCAGCAAAATGACATCTTCCTGCCAGAAAAAAGACAGCTCCCAGCCAGCAAAATGACAGCTTCCAGCTGGCAAAATGACAGCCCCCAGCCAGCAAAATGATGTCTTTCAGCCAGAAAAAAGACAGCTCCCAGGCAGCAAAATTACATCTTCCTGTCAGAAAAAAAACAGCTCTCATCCGACAAAATGACAGCCTCCCGCCGGCAAAATTGCATCTTCTGGGCCAGAAAAAGACAGCTCACAGCCAGCAAAATGACAGCCCCCAGCCAGGTAAATTACATTTTCCTGCCAGAAAAAGACAGCTCCCAGCCAGCAAATTGACAGCTCCCAGCCAGAAAAAAAAGCTCCCAGCCAGCAAAATGACAGCTTCCAGCCAGCAAAATTACATCCAGAAAAAGACAGCTCCCAGCCAGCAAAATGACAGCCCAAAGCCAGGTAAATGACATTTTCTTGCCAGAAAAAGACAGCTCCCAGCCAGCAAAATGACATCTTTCAGCCAGAAAAAAAAGCTCTCAGCCAATAAAATTACATCTTTCAGACAGAAAAAGACAGCCCACAGCTAGCAAAGAGACATCTTCCAGCCAAAAAAAAGACAGCTCCCAGCCAGAAAAATTACATCTTCCAGCCAGAAAAAAAGACAGCTCCCATCTGGCAAAATGACAGACCCAGCCGAAAAAAGGCATTTTCTAGCAAGACAAAAGACAGCTCCCAGTCAGCAAAATGACAGCTTCCAGCTGGCAAAATGGCAGCCCCCAGACAGCCAAATTACATCTTCCTGCCAGAAAAAAGACAGCTCCCAGCCAGCAAAATGACATCTTCCAGACATAAAAAAAGACAACTTCCAGCTGGAAAAATTACATCTTCTAGACCAGGGGTAGGCAACCTTTTGAGCACAGTGTGCCGAAAAATGTTTTCAAAGAAATTGAGCGTGCCGATTTTATAACAAAAAAATGTCAACTTCACACTCTCAATCACAAAAATGATTTTTTATAAAGTAAATGCTGTAAACTACTTGAGTAATAGTGACTAATTAACATCCTGCACTCTCATGCCTCAGATCAGCCCCAATTCTTGTGCCTCCAGTCCTCAGATCAGCCCCAATTCCTGTTCCTCCAGTCCTCAGATCAGCCCCAATTCCTGTACCTCCAGTCCTCAGATCAGCCCCAATTCCTGTACCTCCAGTCATCAGATCAGCCCCAATTCCTGTTCCTCCAGTCCTCAGATCAGCCCCAATTCCTGTACCTGCAGTCATCAGATCAGCCCCAATTCCTGTACCTCCAGTCCTCAGATCAGCCCCAATTCCTGTACCTCCAGTCCTCAGATCAGCCCCAATTCCTGTACCTCCAGTCCTCAGATCAGCCCCAATTCCTGTACCTCCAGTCCTCAGATCAGCCCCAATTCCTGTGCCTCCAGTCCTCAGATCAGCCCCAATTCCTGTGCCTCCAGTCCTCAGATCAGCCCCAATTCCTGTACCTCCAGTCCTCAGATCAGCCCCAATTCCTGTACCTCCAGTCCTCAGATCAGCCCCAATTCCTGTACCTCCAGTCCTCAGATCAGCCCCAATTCCAGTACCTCCAGTCCTCAGATCAGCCCCAATTCCTGTACCTCCAGTCCTCAGATCAGCCCCAATTCCTGTACCTCCAGTCCTCAGATCAGCCCCAATTCCTGTACCTCCAGTCCTCAGATCAGCCCCAATTCCAGTACCTCCAGTCCTCAGATCAGCCCCAATTCCAGTACCTCCAGTCCTCAGATCAGCCCCAATTCCTGTACCTCCAGTCCTCAGATCAGCCCCAATTCCTGTACCTCCAGTCATCAGATCAGCCCCAATTCCTGTTCCTCCAGTCCTCAGATCAGCCCCAATTCCTGTACCTGCAGTCATCAGATCAGCCCCAATTCCTGTACCTCCAGTCCTCAGATCAGCCCCAATTCCTGTACCTCCAGTCCTCAGATCAGCCCCAATTCCTGTACCTCCAGTCCTCAGATCAGCCCCAATTCCTGTACCTCCAGTCCTCAGATCAGCCCCAATTCCTGTGCCTCCAGTCCTCAGATCAGCCCCAATTCCTGTGCCTCCAGTCCTCAGATCAGCCCCAATTCCTGTACCTCCAGTCCTCAGATCAGCCCCAATTCCTGTACCTCCAGTCCTCAGATCAGCCCCAATTCCTGTACCTCCAGTCCTCAGATCAGCCCCAATTCCAGTACCTCCAGTCCTCAGATCAGCCCCAATTCCTGTACCTCCAGTCCTCAGATCAGCCCCAATTTCTGTACCTCCAGTCCTCAGATCAGCCCCAATTCCTGTACCTCCAGTCCACAGATCAGCCCCAATTCCTGTACCTCCAGTCCTCAGATCAGCCCCAATTCCTGTACCTCCAGTCCTCAGATCAGCCCCAATTCCTGTACCTCCAGTCCTCAGATCAGCCCCAATTCCTGTACCTCCAGTCCACAGATCAGCCCCAATTCCTGTACCTCCGGTCCTCAGATCAGCCCGAATTCCTGTAACTCCAGTCATCAGATCATACCCAATTCCTGTACCTCCAGTCCTCAGATCAGCCCCAACTCCTGTACCTCCAGTCATCAGATCAGCCCCAATTCCTGTGCCTCCAGTCCTCAGATCAGCCCCAATTCCTGTACCTCCAGTCCTCAGATCAGCCCCAATTCCTGTACCTCCAGTCCTCAGATCAGCCCCAATTCCTGTACCTCCAGTCCTCAGATCAGCCCCAATTCCTGTACCTCCAGTCCACAGATCAGCCCCAATTCCTGTACCTCCAGTCCTCAGATCATCCCCATTTCCTGTACCTCCAGTCCTCAGATCAGCCCCAATTCCTGTACCTCCAGTCCTCAGATCAGCCCCAATTCCTGTACGTCCAGTCCACAGATCAGCCCCAATTCCTGTACCTCCGGTCCTCAGATCAGCCCGAATTCCTGTACCTCCAGTCATCAGATCATACCCAATTCCTGTACCTCCAGTCCTCAGATCAGCCCCAACTCCTGTACCTCCAGTCATCAGATCAGCCCCAATTCCTGTGCCTCCAGTCCTCAGATCAGCCCCAATTCCTGTACCTCCAGTCCTCAGATCAGCCCCAATTCCTGTACCTCCAGTCCTCAGATCAGACCCAACTCCTGTACCTCCAGTCATCAGATCAGCCCCAATTCCTGAACCTCCAGTCCTCAGATCAGCCCCAATTCCTGTGCCTCCAGTCCTCAGATCAGCCCCAATTCCTGTACCTCCAGTTCTCAGATCAGCCCCAACTCCTGTACCTCCAGTCATCAGATCAGCCCCAATTCCTGTACCTCCAGTCCTCAGATCAGCCCCAATAACTGTACCTCCAGTCCACAGATCAGCCCCAATTCCTGTACCTCCAGCCCACAGATCAGCCCCAATTCTTGTACCTCCAGTCCTCAGATCAGCCCCAATTCCTGTACCTCCAGTCCTCAGATCAGCCCCAATTCCTGTACCTCCAGTCCTCAGATCAGCCCCAATTCCTGTTCCTCCAGTCATCAGATCATACCCAATTCCTGTACCTCCAGTCCTCAGATCAGCCCCAACTCCTGTACCTCCAGTCATCAGATCAGCCCCAATTCCTGTACCTCCAGTCCTCAGATCAGCCCCAATAACTGTACCTCCAGTCCACAGATCAGCCCCAATTCCTGTACCTCCAGTCCACAGATCAGCCCCAATTCTTGTACCTCCAGTCCTCAGATCAGCCCCAATTCCTCTACCTCCAGTCCTCAGATCAGCCCCAATTCCTGTACCTCCAGTCCACAGATCAGCCCCAATTTCTGTACCTCCAGTCCACAGATCAGCCCCAATTCCTGTACCTCCAGTCCTCAGATCAGCCCCAATTCCTGTACCTCCAGTCATCAGATCATCCCCAATTCCTGTACCTCCAGTCATCAGATCATCCCCAATTCCTGTACCTCCAGTCCTCAGATCAGCCCCAATTCCTGTACCTCCAGTCCTCAGATCAGCCCCAATTCCTGTACCTCCAGTCCTCAGATCAGCCCCAATTCCTGTACCTCCAGTCCTAAGATCAGCCCAAATTCCTGTGCCTCCAGTCCACAGATCAGCCCCAATTCCTGTACCTCCAGTCCTCAGATCAGCCCCAATTCCTGTACCTCCAGTCCACAGATCAGCCCCAATTCCTCTACCTCCAGTCCACAGTGCAGCCCCAATTCCTGTACCTCCAGTCCTCAGATCAGCCCCAATTCCTGTACCTCCAGTCCCCAGATAAGCCCCAAACTGTACCTCCAGTCCACAGATCAGCCCCAATTCCTCTACCTCCAGTCCACAGATCAGCCCCAATTCCTGTACCTCCAGTCCACAGATCAGCCCCAATTCCTGTACCTCCAGTCCACAGATCAGCCCCAATTCCTCTACCTCCAGTCCTCAGATCAGACCCAATTCCTGTACCTCCAGCCCTCAGATCAGCCCCAATTCCTGTACCTCCAGTCATCAGATCATCCCCAATTCCTCTACCTCCAGTCATCAGATCAGCCCCAATTCCTGTACCTCCAGTCCTCAGATCAGCCCCAATTCCTGTACCTCCAGTCCTCAGATCAGCCCCAATTCCTGTACCTCCAGTCCACAGATCAGCCCCAATTCCTGTACCTCCGGTCCTCAGATCAGCCCGAATTCCTGTACCTCCAGTCATCAGATCATACCCAATTCCTGTACCTCCAGTCCTCAGATCAGCCCCAACTCCTGTACCTCCAGTCATCAGATCAGCCCCAATTCCTGTGCCTCCAGTCCTCAGATCAGCCCCAATTCCTGTACCTCCAGTCCTCAGATCAGCCCCAATTCCTGTACCTCCAGTCCTCAGATCAGACCCAACTCCTGTACCTCCAGTCATCAGATCAGCCCCAATTCCTGTACCTCCAGTCCTCAGATCAGCCCCAATTCCTGTGCCTCCAGTCCTCAGATCAGCCCCAATTCCTGTACCTCCAGTCCTCAGATCAGCCCCAACTCCTGTACCTCCAGTCATCAGATCAGCCCCAATTCCTGTACCTCCAGTCCTCAGATCAGCCCCAATAACTGTACCTCCAGTCCACAGATCAGCCCCAATTCCTGTACCTCCAGTCCACAGATCAGCCCCAATTCTTGTACCTCCAGTCCTCAGATCAGCCCCAATTCCTGTACCTCCAGTCCTCAGATCAGCCCCAATTCCTGTACCTCCAGTCCTCAGATCAGCCCCAATTCCTGTACCTCCAGTCATCAGATCATACCCAATTCCTGTACCTCCAGTCCTCAGATCAGCCCCAACTCCTGTACCTCCAGTCATCAGATCAGCCCCAATTCCTGTACCTCCAGTCCTCAGATCAGCCCCAATAACTGTACCTCCAGTCCACAGATCAGCCCCAATTCCTGTACCTCCAGTCCACAGATCAGCCCCAATTCTTGTACCTCCAGTCCTCAGATCAGCCCCAATTCCTGTACCTCCAGTCCTCAGATCAGCCCCAATTCCTGTACCTCCAGTCCACAGATCAGCCCCAATTTCTGTACCTCCAGTCCACAGACCAGCCCCAATTCCTGTACCTCCAGTCCTCAGATCAGCCCCAATTCCTGTACCTCCAGTCATCAGATCATCCCCAATTCCTGTACCTCCAGTCATCAGATCATCCCCAATTCCTGTACCTCCAGTCCTCAGATCAGCCCCAATTCCTGTACCTCCAGTCCTCAGATCAGCCCCAATTCCTGTACCTCCAGTCCTCAGATCAGCCCCAATTCCTGTACCTCCAGTCCTAAGATCAACCCAAATTCCTGTGCCTCCAGTCCACAGATCAGCCCCAATTCCTGTACCTCCAGTCCTCAGATCAGCCCCAATTCCTGTACATCCAGTCCACAGATCAGCCCCAATTCCTCTACCTCCAGTCCACAGTGCAGCCCCAATTCCTGTACCTCCAGTCCACAGATCAGCCCCAATTCCTCTACCTCCAGTCCTCAGATCAGCCCCAATTCCTGTACCTCCAGTCCCCAGATCAGCCCCAAACTGTACCTCCAGTCCACAGATCAGCCCCAATTCCTCTACCTCCAGTCCACAGATCAGCCCCCAATTCCTGTACCTCCAGTCCACAGATCAGCCCCAATTCCTGTACCTCCAGTCCACAGATCAGCCCCAATTCCTCTACCTCCAGTCCTCAGATCAGCCCCAATTCCTGTACCTCCAGCCCTCAGATCAGCCCCAATTCCTGTACCTCCAGTCATCAGATCATCCCCAATTCCTCTACCTCCAGTCATCAGATCAGCCCCAATTCCTGTACCTCCAGTCCTCAGATCAGCCCCAATTTCTGTACCTCCAGTCCACAGATCAGCCCCAATTCCTGTACCTCCAGTCCACAGATCAGCCCCAATTCCTCTACCTCCAGTCCTCAGATCAGCCCCAATTCCTGTACCTCCAGTCCTCAGATCAGCCCCAATTCCTGTGCCTCCAGTCCTCAGGTCAGCCCCAATTCCTGTACCTCCAGTCCTCAGATCAGCCCCAATTCCTGTGCCTCCAGTCCACAGATCAGCCCCAATTCCTGTACCTCCAGTCATCAGATCATCCCCAATTCCTGTACCTCCAGTCCTCAGATCAGCCCCAATTCCTGTACCTCCAGTCCTCAGATCAGCCCCAATTCCTGTACCTCCAGTCCTCAGATCAGCCCCAATTCCTGTGCCTCCAGTCCTCAGATCAGCCCCAATTCCTGTACCTCCAGTCCCTATATCAGCCCCAATTCCTGTACCTCCAGTCCTCAGAACAGCCCCAATTCCTGTACCTCCAGTCCTTAGATCAGCCCGAATTCCTGTACCTCCAGTCCTCAGATCAGCCCCAATTCCCGTACCTCCAGTCCTTAGATCAGCCCCAATTCCTGTACCTCCAGTCCACAGATCAGCCCCAATTCCTTTACCTCCAGTCCACAGATCATCCCCAATTCCTGTACCTCCAGTCCACAGATCAGCCCCAATTCCTGTACCTCCAGTCCACAGATCAGCCCCAACTCCTGTACCTCCAGTCCACAGATCAGCCCCAATTCCTGTACCTCCAGTCCACAGATCAGTCCCAATTCCTGTACCTCCAGTCCACAGATCAGCCCCATCTCCTGTACCTCCAGTCCACAGATCAGCATCAATTCCTGTACCTCCAGTCCTCAGATCATCCCCAATTCCTGTACCTCCAGTCCTTAGATCAGCCCCAATTCCTGTACCTCCAGTCCTCAGATCAGCCCCAATTCCTGTACCTCCAGTCCTCAGATCAGCCCCAATTCCTGTACCTCCAGTCCTCAGATCAGCCCCAATTCCTGTACCTCCAGTCCACAGATCAGCCCCAATTCCTGAACCTCCAGTCCTCAGATCAGCCTGTACCTCCAGTCCTCAGATCAGCCCCAATTCCTGTACCTCCAGTCCACAGATCAGCCCCAATTCCTGTACCTCCAGTCCACAGATCAGCCCCAATTCCTGTACCTCCAGTCCTCAGATCATCCCCAATTCCTGTACCTCCAGTCCTCAGATCAGCTCCAATTCCTGTACCTCCAGTCCTCAGATCAGCCCCAATTCCTGTACCTCCAGTCCTCAGATCAGCCCCAATTCCTGTACCTCCAGTCCTCAGATCAGCCCCAATTCCTGTGCCTCCAGTCCTCAGATCATCCCCAATTCCTGTACCTCCAGTCCACAGATCAGCCCCAATTCCTGTACCTCCAGTCCTCAGATCATCCCCAATTCCTGTACCTCCAGTCCTCAGATCAGCCCCAACTCCTGTACCTCCAGTCCTCAGATCATCCCCAATTCCTGTACCTCCAGTCCTTAGATCAGCCCCAATTCCTGTACCTCCAGTCCTCAGATCAGCCCCAATTCCTGTACCTCCAGTCCTTAGATCAGCCCCAATTCCTGTACCTCCAGTCCTCAGATCAGCCCCAATTCCTGTACCTCCAGTCCTCAGATCAGCCCCAATTCCTGTACCTCCAGTCCTCAGATCAGCCCCAATTCCTGTACCTCCAGTCCTCAGATCAGCCCCAATTCCTGTACCTCCAGTCCACAGATCAGCCCCAATTCCTGTTCCTCCAGTCCTCAGATCAGCCCCAATTCCTGTACCTGCAGTCATCAGATCAGCCCCAATTCCTGTACCTCCAGTCATCAGATCAGCCCCAATTCCTGTACCTCCAGTCCTCAGATCAGCCCCAATTCCTGTACCTCCAGTCCTCAGATCAGCCCCAATTCCTGTACCTCCAGTCCTCAGATCAGCCCCAATTCCTGTACCTCCAGTCCTCAGATCAGCCCCCATTCCTGTACCTCCAGTCCTCAGATCAGCCCCAATTCCTGTACCTCCAGTCCTCAGATCAGCCCCAATTCCTGTACCTCCAGTCCTCAGATCAGCCCCAATTCCTGTACCTCCAGTCCTCAGATCAGCCCCAATTCCTGTACCTCCAGTCCTCAGATCAGCCCCAATTCCTGTACCTCCAGTCCACAGATCAGCCCCAATTCCTGTACCTCCGGTCCTCAGATCAGCCCGAATTCTTGTACCTCCAGTCATCAGATCAGCCCGAATTCTTGTACCTCCAGTCATCAGATCATACCCAATTCCTGTACCTCCAGTCCTCAGATCAGCCCCAACTCCTGTACCTCCAGTCATCAGATCAGCCCCAATTCCTGTGCCTCCAGTCCTCAGATCAGCCCCAATTCCTGTACCTCCAGTCCTCAGATCAGCCCCAACTCCTGTACCTCCAGTCATCAGATCAGCCCCAATTCCTGTACCTCCAGTCCTCAGATCAGCCCCAATAACTGTACCTCCAGTCCACAGATCAGCCCCAATTCCTGTACCTCCAGTCCTCAGATCAGCCCCAATTCCTGTACCTCCAGTCCTCAGATCAGCCCCAATTCCTGTACCTCCAGTCCACAGATCAGCCCCAATTCCTGTTCCTCCAGTCCTCAGATCAGCCCCAATTCCTGTACCTGCAGTCATCAGATCAGCCCCAATTCCTGTACCTCCAGTCATCAGATCAGCCCCAATTCCTGTACCTCCAGTCCTCAGATCAGCCCCAATTCCTGTACCTCCAGTCCTCAGATCAGCCCCCATTCCTGTACCTCCAGTCCTCAGATCAGCCCCAATTCCTGTACCTCCAGTCCTCAGATCAGCCCCAATTCCTGTACCTCCAGTCCTCAGATCAGCCCCAATTCCTGTACCTCCAGTCCTCAGATCAGCCCCAATTCCTGTACCTCCAGTCCTCAGATCAGCCCCAATTCCTGTACCTCCAGTCCACAGATCAGCCCCAATTCCTGTACCTCCGGTCCTCAGATCAGCCTGAATTCTTGTACCTCCAGTCATCAGATCATACCCAATTCCTGTACCTCCAGTCCTCAGATCAGCCCCAACTCCTGTACCTCCAGTCATCAGATCAGCCCCAATTCCTGTGCCTCCAGTCCTCAGATCAGCCCCAATTCCTGTACCTCCAGTCCTCAGATCAGCCCCAACTCCTGTACCTCCAGACTTCAGATCAGCCCCAATTCCTGTACCTCCAGTCCTCAGATCAGCCCCAATAACTGTACCTCCAGTCCACAGATCAGCCCCAATTCCTGTACCTCCAGTCCACAGATCAGCCCCAATTCTTGTACCTCCAGTCCTCAGATCAGCCCCAATTCCTGTACCTCCAGTCCTCAGATCAGCCCCAATTCCTGTACCTCCAGTCCTCAGATCAGCCCCAATTCCTGTACCTCCAGTCATCAGATCATACCCAATTCCTGTACCTCCAGTCCTCAGATCAGCCCCAATTCCTGTACCTCCAGTCCTCAGATCAGCCCCAATAACTGTACCTCCAGTCCACAGATCAGCCCCAATTCCTGTACCTCCAGTCCACAGATCAGCCCCAATTCTTGTACCTCCAGTCCTCAGATCAGCCCCAATTCCTCTACCTCCAGTCCTCAGATCAGCCCCAATTCCTGTACCTCCAGTCCACAAATCAGCCCCAATTTCTGTACCTCCAGTCCACAGATCAGCCCCAATTCCTGTACCTCCAGTCCTCAGATCAGCCCCAATTCCTGTACCTCCAGTCATCAGATCATCCCCAATTCCTGTACCTCCAGTCATCAGATCATCCCCAATTCCTGTACCTCCAGTCCTCAGATCAGCCCCAATTCCTGTACCTCCAGTCCTCAGATCAGCCCCAATTCCTGTACCTCCAGTCCTCAGATCAGCCCCAATTCCTGTACCTCCAGTCCTAAGATCAGCCCAAATTCCTGTGCCTCCAGTCCACAGATCAGCCCCAATTCCTGTACCTCCAGTCCTTAGATCAGCCCCAATTCCTGTACCTCCAGTCCACAGATCAGCCCCAATTCCTCTACCTCCAGTCCACAGTGCAGCCCCAATTCCTGTACCTCCAGTCCACAGATCAGCCCCAATTCCTCTACCTCCAGTCCTCAGATCAGCCCCAATTCCTGTACCTCCAGTCCCCAGATCAGCCCCAAACTGTACCTCCAGTCCACAGATCAGCCCCAATTCCTCTACCTCCAGTCCACAGATCAGCCCCAATTCCTGTACCTCCAGTCCACAGATCAGCCCCAATTCCTGTACCTCCAGTCCACAGATCAGCCCCAATTCCTGTCCCTCCAGTCCTCAGATCAGTCCCAATTCCTGTACCTCCAGCCCTCAGATCAGCCCCAATTCCTGTACCTCCAGTCATCAGATCATCCCCAATTCCTCTACCTCCAGTCATCAGATCAGCCCCAATTCCTGTACCTCCAGTCCTCAGATCAGCCCCAATTTCTGTACCTCCAGTCCACAGATCAGCCCCAATTCCTGTACCTCCAGTCCACAGATCAGCCCCAATTCCTCTACCTCCAGTCCTCAGATCAGCCCCAATTCCTGTACCTCCGGTCCTCAGATCAGCCCCAATTCCTCTGCCTCCAGTCCTCAGGTCAGCCCCAATTCCTGTACCTCCAGTCCTCAGATCAGCCCTAATTCCTGTGCCTCCAGTCCACAGATCAGCCCCAATTCCTGTACCTCCAGTCATCAGATCATCCCCAATTCCTGTACCTCCAGTCCTCAGATCAGCCCCAATTCCTGTACCTCCAGTCCTCAGATCAGCCCCAATTCCTGTACCTCCAGTCCTCAGATCAGCCCCAATTCCTGTGCCTCCAGTCCTCAGATCAGCCCCAATTCCTGTACCTCCAGTCCTTATATCAGCCCCAATTCCTGTACCTCCAGTCCTTAGAACAGCCCCAATTCCTGTACCTCCAGTCCTTAGATCAGCCCGAATTCCTGTACCTCCAGTCCTCAGATCAGCCCCAATTCCCGTACCTCCAGTCCTTAGATCAGCCCCAATTCCTGTACCTCCAGTCCACAGATCAGCCCCAATTCCTTTACCTCCAGTCCACAGATCATCCCCAATTCCTGTACCTCCAGTCCACAGATCAGCCCCAATTCCTGTACCTCCAGTCCACAGATCAGCCCCAACTCCTGTACCTCCAGTCCA
Organism: Lithobates septentrionalis; assembly: GCA_037952835.1. Classification (NCBI taxonomy): domain Eukaryota; kingdom Metazoa; phylum Chordata; class Amphibia; order Anura; family Ranidae; genus Lithobates; species Lithobates septentrionalis. The sequence continues at coordinate 89,489 of JBBDGP010001712.1, read as the reverse complement.
CAGATCAGCCCCAATTCCTGTACCTCCAGTCCACAGATCAGTCCCAATTCCTGTACCTCCAGTCCACAGATCAGCCCCATCTCCTGTACCTCCAGTCCACAGATCAGCATCAATTCCTGTACCTCCAGTCCCCAGATCAGCCCCAATTCCTGTACCTCCAGTCCTCAGATTATCCCCAATTCCTGTACCTCCAGTCCTCAGATCAGCCCCAATTCCTGTACCTCCAGTCATCAGATCAGCCCCAATTCCTCTACCTCCAGTCCACAGATCAGCCCCAATTCCTCTACCTCCAGTCCACAGATCAGCCCCAATTCCTGTACCTCCAGTCCTCAGATCAGCCCCAATTCCTGTACCTCCAGTCATCAGATCAGCCCCAATTCCTGTCCCTCCAGTCCTCAGATCAGCCCCAATTCCTGTCCCTCCAGTCCTCAGATCAGCCCCAATTCCTGTGCCTCCAGTCCTCAGATCAGCCCCAATTCCTGTGCCTCCTGTCCTCAGATCAGCCCCAATTCCTGTACCTCCGGTCCACAGATCAGCCCCAATACCTGTACCTCCAGTCCTCAGATCATCCCCAATTCCTGTACCTCCAGTCCTCAGATCAGCCCCAATTCCTGTACCTCCAGTCCACAGATCAGCCCCAATTCCTGTACCTCCAGTCCACAGATCAGCCCCAATTCCTGTACCTCCAGTCCTCAGATCATCCCCAATTCCTGTACCTCCAGTCCTCAGATCAGCCCCAATTCCTGTACCTCCAGTCCTCAGATCATCCCCAATTCCTGTACCTCCAGTCCTTAGATCAGCCCCAATTCCTGTACCTCCAGTCCTCAGATCAGCCCCAATTCCTGTACCTCCAGTCCTCAGATCAGCCCCACTTCCTGTACCTCCAGTCCTCAGATCAGCCCCAATTCCTGTACCTCCAGTCCTCAGATCAGCCCCAATTCCTGTACCTCCAGTCCACAGATCAGCCCCAATTCCTGAACCTCCAGTCCTCAGATCAGCCTGTACCTCCAGTCCTCAGATCAGCCCCAATTCCTGTACCTCCAGTCCACAGATCAGCCCCAATTCCTGTACCTCTAGTCCACAGATCAGCCCCAATTCCTGTACCTCCAGTCCTCAGATCATCCCCAATTCCTGTACCTCCAGTCCTCAGATCAGCTCCAATTCCTGTACCTCCAGTCCTCAGATCAGCCCCAATTCCTGTACCTCCAGTCCTCAGATCAGCCCCAATTCCTGTACCTCCAGTCCTCAGATCAGCCCCAATTCCTGTGCCTCCAGTCCTCAGATCATCCCCAATTCCTGTACCTCCAGTCCACAGATCAGCCCCAATTCCTGTACCTCCAGTCCTCAGATCATCCCCAATTCCTGTACCTCCAGTCCTCAGATCAGCCCCAATTCCTGTACCTCCAGTCCTCAGATCATCCCCAATTCCTGTACCTCCAGTCCTTAGATCAGCCCCAATTCCTGTACCTCCAGTCCTCAGATCAGCCCCAATTCCTGTACCTCCAGTCCTTAGATCAGCCCCAATTCCTGTACCTCCAGTCCTCAGATCAGCCCCAATTCCTGTACCTCCAGTCCTCAGATCAGCCCCAATTCCTGTACCTCCAGTCCTCAGATCAGCCCCAATTCCTGTACCTCCAGTCCTCAGATCAGCCCCAATTCCTGTACCTCCAGTCCACAGATCAGCCCCAATTCCTGAACCTCCAGTCCTCAGATCAGCCTGTACCTCCAGTCCTCAGATCAGCCCCAATTCCTGTACCTCCAGTCCACAGATCAGCCCCAATTCCTGTACCTCCAGTCCACAGATCAGCCCCAATTCCTGTACCTCCAGTCCTCAGATCATCCCCAATTCCTGTACCTCCAGTCCGCAGATCAGCTCCAATTCCTGTACCTCCAGTCCTCAGATCAGCCCCAATTCCTGTACCTCCAGTCCTCAGATCAGCCCCAATTCCTGTACCTCCAGTCCTCAGATCAGCCCCAATTCCTGTGCCTCCAGTCCTCAGATCATCCCCAATTCCTGTACCTCCAGTCCAAAGATCAGCGCCAATTCCTGTACCTCCAGTCCTCAGATCATCCCCAATTCCTGTACCTCCAGTCCTCAGATCAGCCCCAATTCCTGTACCTCCAGTCCTCAGATCATCCCCAATTCCTGTACCTCCAGTCCTTAGATCAGCCCCAATTCCTGTACCTCCAGTCCTCAGATCAGCCCCAATTCCTGTACCTCCAGTCCTCAGATCAGCCCCAATTCCTGTACCTCCAGTCCTCAGATCAGCCCCAATTCCTGTACCTCCAGTCCTCAGATCAGCCCCAATTTCTGTACCTCCAGTCCACAGATCAGCCCCAATTCCTGTACCTCCAGTCCACAGATCAGCCCCAATTCCTGTACCTCCAGTCCTCAGATCATCCCCAATTCCTGTACCTCCAGTCCTCAGATCAGCCCCAATTCCTGTACCTCCAGTCCATAGATCAGCCCCAATTCCTGTACCTCCAGTCCTCAGATCAGCCCCAATTCCTGTACCTCCAGTCCTCAGATCAGCCCCAATTCCTGTACCTCTAGTCCTCAGATCAGCCCCAATTCCTGTACCTCCAGTCCACAGATCAGCCCCAACTCCTGTACCTCCAGTCCACAGATCAGCCCCAATTCCTGTACCTCCAGTCCACAGATCAGCCCCAATTCCTGTACCTCCAGTCCACAGATCAGCCCCAACTCCTGTACCTCCAGTCCACAGATCAGCCCCAATTCCTGTACCTCCAGTCCTCAGATCAGCCCCAATTCCTGTACCTTCAGTCCTCAGATCATCCCCAATTCCTGTACCTTCAGTCCTCAGATCAGCCCCAATTCCTGTACCTCCAGTCATCAGATCAGCCCCAATTCCCGTACCTCCAGTCCACAGATCAGCCCCAATTCCTGTACCTCCAGTCCACAGATCAGCCCCAATTCCTGTACCTCCAGTCCTCAGATCAGCCCCAATTCCTGTACCTCCAGTCATCAGATCAGCCCCAATTCCTGTACCTCCAGTCCTTAGATCAGCCCCAATTCCTGTACCTCCAGTCCTCAGATCAGCCCCAATTCCTGTGCCTCCAGTCCTCAGATCAGCCCCAATTCCTGTGCCTCCAGTCCTCAGATCAGCCCCAATTCTTGTACCTCCAGTCATCAGATCAGCCCCAATTCCTCTACCTCCAGTCCACAGTGCAGCCCCAATTCCTGTACCTCCAGTCCTCAGATCAGCCCCAATTCCTGTACCTCCAGTCCCCAGATAAGCCCCAAACTGTACCTCCAGTCCACAGATCAGCCCCAATTCCTCTACCTCCAGTCCACAGATCAGCCCCAATTCCTGTACCTCCAGTCCACAGATCAGCCCCAATTCCTGTACCTCCAGTCCACAGATCAGCCCCAATTCCTCTACCTCCAGTCCTCAGATCAGACCCAATTCCTGTACCTCCAGCCCTCAGATCAGCCCCAATTCCTGTACCTCCAGTCATCAGATCATCCCCAATTCCTCTACCTCCAGTCATCAGATCAGCCCCAATTCCTGTACCTCCAGTCCTCAGATCAGCCCCAATTCCTGTACCTCCAGTCCTCAGATCAGCCCCAATTCCTGTACCTCCAGTCCACAGATCAGCCCCAATTCCTGTACCTCCGGTCCTCAGATCAGCCCGAATTCCTGTACCTCCAGTCATCAGATCATACCCAATTCCTGTACCTCCAGTCCTCAGATCAGCCCCAACTCCTGTACCTCCAGTCATCAGATCAGCCCCAATTCCTGTGCCTCCAGTCCTCAGATCAGCCCCAATTCCTGTACCTCCAGTCCTCAGATCAGCCCCAATTCCTGTACCTCCAGTCCTCAGATCAGACCCAACTCCTGTACCTCCAGTCATCAGATCAGCCCCAATTCCTGTACCTCCAGTCCTCAGATCAGCCCCAATTCCTGTGCCTCCAGTCCTCAGATCAGCCCCAATTCCTGTACCTCCAGTCCTCAGATCAGCCCCAACTCCTGTACCTCCAGTCATCAGATCAGCCCCAATTCCTGTACCTCCAGTCCTCAGATCAGCCCCAATAACTGTACCTCCAGTCCACAGATCAGCCCCAATTCCTGTACCTCCAGTCCACAGATCAGCCCCAATTCTTGTACCTCCAGTCCTCAGATCAGCCCCAATTCCTGTACCTCCAGTCCTCAGATCAGCCCCAATTCCTGTACCTCCAGTCCTCAGATCAGCCCCAATTCCTGTACCTCCAGTCATCAGATCATACCCAATTCCTGTACCTCCAGTCCTCAGATCAGCCCCAACTCCTGTACCTCCAGTCATCAGATCAGCCCCAATTCCTGTACCTCCAGTCCTCAGATCAGCCCCAATAAATGTACCTCCAGTCCACAGATCAGCCCCAATTCCTGTACCTCCAGTCCACAGATCAGCCCCAATTCTTGTACCTCCAGTCCTCAGATCAGCCCCAATTCCTGTACCTCCAGTCCTCAGATCAGCCCCAATTCCTGTACCTCCAGTCCACAGATCAGCCCCAATTTCTGTACCTCCAGTCCACAGACCAGCCCCAATTCCTGTACCTCCAGTCCTCAGATCAGCCCCAATTCCTGTACCTCCAGTCATCAGATCATCCCCAATTCCTGTACCTCCAGTCATCAGATCATCCCCAATTCCTGTACCTCCAGTCCTCAGATCAGCCCCAATTCCTGTACCTCCAGTCCTCAGATCAGCCCCAATTCCTGTACCTCCAGTCCTCAGATCAGCCCCAATTCCTGTACCTCCAGTCCTAAGATCAACCCAAATTCCTGTGCCTCCAGTCCACAGATCAGCCCCAATTCCTGTACCTCCAGTCCTCAGATCAGCCCCAATTCCTGTACATCCAGTCCACAGATCAGCCCCAATTCCTCTACCTCCAGTCCACAGTGCAGCCCCAATTCCTGTACCTCCAGTCCACAGATCAGCCCCAATTCCTCTACCTCCAGTCCTCAGATCAGCCCCAATTCCTGTACCTCCAGTCCCCAGATCAGCCCCAAACTGTACCTCCAGTCCACAGATCAGCCCCAATTCCTCTACCTCCAGTCCACAGATCAGCCCCCAATTCCTGTACCTCCAGTCCACAGATCAGCCCCAATTCCTGTACCTCCAGTCCACAGATCAGCCCCAATTCCTCTACCTCCAGTCCTCAGATCAGCCCCAATTCCTGTACCTCCAGCCCTCAGATCAGCCCCAATTCCTGTACCTCCAGTCATCAGATCATCCCCAATTCCTCTACCTCCAGTCATCAGATCAGCCCCAATTCCTGTACCTCCAGTCCTCAGATCAGCCCCAATTTCTGTACCTCCAGTCCACAGATTAGCCCCAATTCCTGTACCTCCAGTCCACAGATCAGCCCCAATTCCTCTACCTCCAGTCCTCAGATCAGCCCCAATTCCTGTACCTCCGGTCCTCAGATCAGCCCCAATTCCTGTGCCTCCAGTCCTCAGGTCAGCCCCAATTCCTGTACCTCCAGTCCTCAGATCAGCCCCAATTCCTGTGCCTCCAGTCCACAGATCAGCCCCAATTCCTGTACCTCCAGTCATCAGATCATCCCCAATTCCTGTACCTCCAGTCCTCAGATCAGCCCCAATTCCTGTACCTCCAGTCCTCAGATCAGCCCCAATTCCTGTACCTCCAGTCCTCAGATCAGCCCCAATTCCTGTGCCTCCAGTCCTCAGATCAGCCCCAATTCCTGTACCTCCAGTCCCTATATCAGCCCCAATTCCTGTACCTCCAGTCCTCAGAACAGCCCCAATTCCTGTACCTCCAGTCCTTAGATCAGCCCGAATTCCTGTACCTCCAGTCCTCAGATCAGCCCCAATTCCCGTACCTCCAGTCCTTAGATCAGCCCCAATTCCTGTACCTCCAGTCCACAGATCAGCCCCAATTCCTTTACCTCCAGTCCACAGATCATCCCCAATTCCTGTACCTCCAGTCCACAGATCAGCCCCAATTCCTGTACCTCCAGTCCACAGATCAGCCCCAACTCCTGTACCTCCAGTCCACAGATCAGCCCCAATTCCTGTACCTCCAGTCCACAGATCAGTCCCAATTCCTGTACCTCCAGTCCACAGATCAGCCCCATCTCCTGTACCTCCAGTCCACAGATCAGCATCAATTCCTGTACCTCCAGTCCTCAGATCATCCCCAATTCCTGTACCTCCAGTCCTCAGATCAGCTCCAATTCCTGTACCTCCAGTCCTCAGATCAGCCCCAATTCCTGTACCTCCAGTCCTCAGATCAGCCCCAATTCCTGTACCTCCAGTCCTCAGATCAGCCCCAATTCCTGTGCCTCCAGTCCTCAGATCATCCCCAATTCCTGTACCTCCAGTCCACAGATCAGCCCCAATTCCTGTACCTCCAGTCCTCAGATCATCCCCAATTCCTGTACCTCCAGTCCTCAGATCAGCCCCAATTCCTGTACCTCCAGTCCTCAGATCATCCCCAATTCCTGTACCTCCAGTCCTTAGATCAGCCCCAATTCCTGTACCTCCAGTCCTCAGATCAGCCCCAATTCCTGTACCTCCAGTCCTTAGATCAGCCCCAATTCCTGTACCTCCAGTCCTCAGATCAGCCCCAATTCCTGTACCTCCAGTCCTCAGATCAGCCCCAATTCCTGTACCTCCAGTCCTCAGATCAGCCCCAATTCCTGTACCTCCAGTCCTCAGATCAGACCCAACTCCTGTACCTCCAGTCATCAGATCAGCCCCAATTCCTGTACCTCCAGTCCTCAGATCAGCCCCAATTCCTGTGCCTCCAGTCCTCAGATCAGCCCCAATTCCTGTACCTCCAGTCCTCAGATCAGCCCCAACTCCTGTACCTCCAGTCATCAGATCAGCCCCAATTCCTGTACCTCCAGTCCTCAGATCAGCCCCAATAACTGTACCTCCAGTCCACAGATCAGCCCCAATTCCTGTACCTCCAGTCCACAGATCAGCCCCAATTCTTGTACCTCCAGTCCTCAGATCAGCCCCAATTCCTGTACCTCCAGTCCTCAGATCAGCCCCAATTCCTGTACCTCCAGTCCTCAGATCAGCCCCAATTCCTGTACCTCCAGTCATCAGATCATACCCAATTCCTGTACCTCCAGTCCTCAGATCAGCCCCAACTCCTGTACCTCCAGTCATCAGATCAGCCCCAATTCCTGTACCTCCAGTCCTCAGATCAGCCCCAATAAATGTACCTCCAGTCCACAGATCAGCCCCAATTCCTGTACCTCCAGTCCACAGATCAGCCCCAATTCTTGTACCTCCAGTCCTCAGATCAGCCCCAATTCCTGTACCTCCAGTCCTCAGATCAGCCCCAATTCCTGTACCTCCAGTCCACAGATCAGCCCCAATTTCTGTACCTCCAGTCCACAGACCAGCCCCAATTCCTGTACCTCCAGTCCTCAGATCAGCCCCAATTCCTGTACCTCCAGTCATCAGATCATCCCCAATTCCTGTACCTCCAGTCATCAGATCATCCCCAATTCCTGTACCTCCAGTCCTCAGATCAGCCCCAATTCCTGTACCTCCAGTCCTCAGATCAGCCCCAATTCCTGTACCTCCAGTCCTCAGATCAGCCCCAATTCCTGTACCTCCAGTCCTAAGATCAACCCAAATTCCTGTGCCTCCAGTCCACAGATCAGCCCCAATTCCTGTACCTCCAGTCCTCAGATCAGCCCCAATTCCTGTACATCCAGTCCACAGATCAGCCCCAATTCCTCTACCTCCAGTCCACAGTGCAGCCCCAATTCCTGTACCTCCAGTCCACAGATCAGCCCCAATTCCTCTACCTCCAGTCCTCAGATCAGCCCCAATTCCTGTACCTCCAGTCCCCAGATCAGCCCCAAACTGTACCTCCAGTCCACAGATCAGCCCCAATTCCTCTACCTCCAGTCCACAGATCAGCCCCCAATTCCTGTACCTCCAGTCCACAGATCAGCCCCAATTCCTGTACCTCCAGTCCACAGATCAGCCCCAATTCCTCTACCTCCAGTCCTCAGATCAGCCCCAATTCCTGTACCTCCAGCCCTCAGATCAGCCCCAATTCCTGTACCTCCAGTCATCAGATCATCCCCAATTCCTCTACCTCCAGTCATCAGATCAGCCCCAATTCCTGTACCTCCAGTCCTCAGATCAGCCCCAATTTCTGTACCTCCAGTCCACAGATTAGCCCCAATTCCTGTACCTCCAGTCCACAGATCAGCCCCAATTCCTCTACCTCCAGTCCTCAGATCAGCCCCAATTCCTGTACCTCCGGTCCTCAGATCAGCCCCAATTCCTGTGCCTCCAGTCCTCAGGTCAGCCCCAATTCCTGTACCTCCAGTCCTCAGATCAGCCCCAATTCCTGTGCCTCCAGTCCACAGATCAGCCCCAATTCCTGTACCTCCAGTCATCAGATCATCCCCAATTCCTGTACCTCCAGTCCTCAGATCAGCCCCAATTCCTGTACCTCCAGTCCTCAGATCAGCCCCAATTCCTGTACCTCCAGTCCTCAGATCAGCCCCAATTCCTGTGCCTCCAGTCCTCAGATCAGCCCCAATTCCTGTACCTCCAGTCCCTATATCAGCCCCAATTCCTGTACCTCCAGTCCTCAGAACAGCCCCAATTCCTGTACCTCCAGTCCTTAGATCAGCCCGAATTCCTGTACCTCCAGTCCTCAGATCAGCCCCAATTCCCGTACCTCCAGTCCTTAGATCAGCCCCAATTCCTGTACCTCCAGTCCACAGATCAGCCCCAATTCCTTTACCTCCAGTCCACAGATCATCCCCAATTCCTGTACCTCCAGTCCACAGATCAGCCCCAATTCCTGTACCTCCAGTCCACAGATCAGCCCCAACTCCTGTACCTCCAGTCCACAGATCAGCCCCAATTCCTGTACCTCCAGTCCACAGATCAGTCCCAATTCCTGTACCTCCAGTCCACAGATCAGCCCCATCTCCTGTACCTCCAGTCCACAGATCAGCATCAATTCCTGTACCTCCAGTCCTCAGATCATCCCCAATTCCTGTACCTCCAGTCCTCAGATCAGCTCCAATTCCTGTACCTCCAGTCCTCAGATCAGCCCCAATTCCTGTACCTCCAGTCCTCAGATCAGCCCCAATTCCTGTACCTCCAGTCCTCAGATCAGCCCCAATTCCTGTGCCTCCAGTCCTCAGATCATCCCCAATTCCTGTACCTCCAGTCCACAGATCAGCCCCAATTCCTGTACCTCCAGTCCTCAGATCATCCCCAATTCCTGTACCTCCAGTCCTCAGATCAGCCCCAATTCCTGTACCTCCAGTCCTCAGATCATCCCCAATTCCTGTACCTCCAGTCCTTAGATCAGCCCCAATTCCTGTACCTCCAGTCCTCAGATCAGCCCCAATTCCTGTACCTCCAGTCCTTAGATCAGCCCCAATTCCTGTACCTCCAGTCCTCAGATCAGCCCCAATTCCTGTACCTCCAGTCCTCAGATCAGCCCCAATTCCTGTACCTCCAGTCCTCAGATCAGCCCCAATTCCTGTACCTCCAGTCCTCAGATCAGCCCCAATTCCTGTACCTCCAGTCCACAGATCAGCCCCAATTCCTGAACCTCCAGTCCTCAGATCAGCCTGTACCTCCAGTCCTCAGATCAGCCCCAATTCCTGTACCTCCAGTCCACAGATCAGCCCCAATTCCTGTACCTCCAGTCCACAGATCAGCCCCAATTCCTGTACCTCCAGTCCTCAGATCATCCCCAATTCCTGTACCTCCAGTCCGCAGATCAGCTCCAATTCCTGTACCTCCAGTCCTCAGATCAGCCCCAATTCCTGTACCTCCAGTCCTCAGATCAGCCCCAATTCCTGTACCTCCAGTCCTCAGATCAGCCCCAATTCCTGTGCCTCCAGTCCTCAGATCATCCCCAATTCCTGTACCTCCAGTCCAAAGATCAGCGCCAATTCCTGTACCTCCAGTCCTCAGATCATCCCCAATTCCTGTACCTCCAGTCCTCAGATCAGCCCCAATTCCTGTACCTCCAGTCCTCAGATCATCCCCAATTCCTGTACCTCCAGTCCTTAGATCAGCCCCAATTCCTGTACCTCCAGTCCTCAGATCAGCCCCAATTCCTGTACCTCCAGTCCTCAGATCAGCCCCAATTCCTGTACCTCCAGTCCTCAGATCAGCCCCAATTCCTGTACCTCCAGTCCTCAGATCAGCCCCAATTTCTGTACCTCCAGTCCACAGATCAGCCCCAATTCCTGTACCTCCAGTCCACAGATCAGCCCCAATTCCTGTACCTCCAGTCCTCAGATCATCCCCAATTCCTGTACCTCCAGTCCTCAGATCAGCCCCAATTCCTGTACCTCCAGTCCATAGATCAGCCCCAATTCCTGTACCTCCAGTCCTCAGATCAGCCCCAATTCCTGTACCTCCAGTCCTCAGATCAGCCCCAATTCCTGTACCTCTAGTCCTCAGATCAGCCCCAATTCCTGTACCTCCAGTCCACAGATCAGCCCCAACTCCTGTACCTCCAGTCCACAGATCAGCCCCAATTCCTGTACCTCCAGTCCACAGATCAGCCCCAATTCCTGTACCTCCAGTCCACAGATCAGCCCCAACTCCTGTACCTCCAGTCCACAGATCAGCCCCAATTCCTGTACCTCCAGTCCTCAGATCATCCCCAATTCCTGTACCTCCAGTCCTTAGATCAGCCCCAATTCCTGTACCTCCAGTCCTCAGATCAGCCCCAATTCCTGTACCTCCAGTCCTTAGATCAGCCCCAATTCCTGTACCTCCAGTCCTCAGATCAGCCCCAATTCCTGTACCTCCAGTCCTCAGATCAGCCCCAATTCCTGTACCTCCAGTCCTCAGATCAGCCCCAATTCCTGTACCTCCAGTCCTCAGATCAGCCCCAATTCCTGTACCTCCAGTCCACAGATCAGCCCCAATTCCTGAACCTCCAGTCCTCAGATCAGCCTGTACCTCCAGTCCTCAGATCAGCCCCAATTCCTGTACCTCCAGTCCACAGATCAGCCCCAATTCCTGTACCTCCAGTCCACAGATCAGCCCCAATTCCTGTACCTCCAGTCCTCAGATCATCCCCAATTCCTGTACCTCCAGTCCGCAGATCAGCTCCAATTCCTGTACCTCCAGTCCTCAGATCAGCCCCAATTCCTGTACCTCCAGTCCTCAGATCAGCCCCAATTCCTGTACCTCCAGTCCTCAGATCAGCCCCAATTCCTGTGCCTCCAGTCCTCAGATCATCCCCAATTCCTGTACCTCCAGTCCAAAGATCAGCGCCAATTCCTGTACCTCCAGTCCTCAGATCATCCCCAATTCCTGTACCTCCAGTCCTCAGATCAGCCCCAATTCCTGTACCTCCAGTCCTCAGATCATCCCCAATTCCTGTACCTCCAGTCCTTAGATCAGCCCCAATTCCTGTACCTCCAGTCCTCAGATCAGCCCCAATTCCTGTACCTCCAGTCCTCAGATCAGCCCCAATTCCTGTACCTCCAGTCCTCAGATCAGCCCCAATTCCTGTACCTCCAGTCCTCAGATCAGCCCCAATTTCTGTACCTCCAGTCCACAGATCAGCCCCAATTCCTGTACCTCCAGTCCACAGATCAGCCCCAATTCCTGTACCTCCAGTCCTCAGATCATCCCCAATTCCTGTACCTCCAGTCCTCAGATCAGCCCCAATTCCTGTACCTCCAGTCCATAGATCAGCCCCAATTCCTGTACCTCCAGTCCTCAGATCAGCCCCAATTCCTGTACCTCCAGTCCTCAGATCAGCCCCAATTCCTGTACCTCTAGTCCTCAGATCAGCCCCAATTCCTGTACCTCCAGTCCACAGATCAGCCCCAACTCCTGTACCTCCAGTCCACAGATCAGCCCCAATTCCTGTACCTCCAGTCCACAGATCAGCCCCAATTCCTGTACCTCCAGTCCACAGATCAGCCCCAACTCCTGTACCTCCAGTCCACAGATCAGCCCCAATTCCTGTACCTCCAGTCCTCAGATCAGCCCCAATTCCTGTACCTTCAGTCCTCAGATCATCCCCAATTCCTGTACCTTCAGTCCTCAGATCAGCCCCAATTCCTGTACCTCCAGTCATCAGATCAGCCCCAATTCCCGTACCTCCAGTCCACAGATCAGCCCCAATTCCTGTACCTCCAGTCCACAGATCAGCCCCAATTCCTGTACCTCCAGTCCTCAGATCAGCCCCAATTCCTGTACCTCCAGTCATCAGATCAGCCCCAATTCCTGTACCTCCAGTCCTTAGATCAGCCCCAATTCCTGTACCTCCAGTCCTCAGATCAGCCCCAATTCCTGTGCCTCCAGTCCTCAGATCAGCCCCAATTCCTGTGCCTCCAGTCCTCAGATCAGCCCCAATTCTTGTACCTCCAGTCATCAGATCAGCCCCAATTCCTCTACCTCCAGTCCACAGTGCAGCCCCAATTCCTGTACCTCCAGTCCTCAGATCAGCCCCAATTCCTGTACCTCCAGTCCCCAGATAAGCCCCAAACTGTACCTCCAGTCCACAGATCAGCCCCAATTCCTCTACCTCCAGTCCACAGATCAGCCCCAATTCCTGTACCTCCAGTCCACAGATCAGCCCCAATTCCTGTACCTCCAGTCCACAGATCAGCCCCAATTCCTCTACCTCCAGTCCTCAGATCAGACCCAATTCCTGTACCTCCAGCCCTCAGATCAGCCCCAATTCCTGTACCTCCAGTCATCAGATCATCCCCAATTCCTCTACCTCCAGTCATCAGATCAGCCCCAATTCCTGTACCTCCAGTCCTCAGATCAGCCCCAATTCCTGTACCTCCAGTCCTCAGATCAGCCCCAATTCCTGTACCTCCAGTCCACAGATCAGCCCCAATTCCTGTACCTCCGGTCCTCAGATCAGCCCGAATTCCTGTACCTCCAGTCATCAGATCATACCCAATTCCTGTACCTCCAGTCCTCAGATCAGCCCCAACTCCTGTACCTCCAGTCATCAGATCAGCCCCAATTCCTGTGCCTCCAGTCCTCAGATCAGCCCCAATTCCTGTACCTCCAGTCCTCAGATCAGCCCCAATTCCTGTACCTCCAGTCCTCAGATCAGACCCAACTCCTGTACCTCCAGTCATCAGATCAGCCCCAATTCCTGTACCTCCAGTCCTCAGATCAGCCCCAATTCCTGTGCCTCCAGTCCTCAGATCAGCCCCAATTCCTGTACCTCCAGTCCTCAGATCAGCCCCAACTCCTGTACCTCCAGTCATCAGATCAGCCCCAATTCCTGTACCTCCAGTCCTCAGATCAGCCCCAATAACTGTACCTCCAGTCCACAGATCAGCCCCAATTCCTGTACCTCCAGTCCACAGATCAGCCCCAATTCTTGTACCTCCAGTCCTCAGATCAGCCCCAATTCCTGTACCTCCAGTCCTCAGATCAGCCCCAATTCCTGTACCTCCAGTCCTCAGATCAGCCCCAATTCCTGTACCTCCAGTCATCAGATCATACCCAATTCCTGTACCTCCAGTCCTCAGATCAGCCCCAACTCCTGTACCTCCAGTCATCAGATCAGCCCCAATTCCTGTACCTCCAGTCCTCAGATCAGCCCCAATAAATGTACCTCCAGTCCACAGATCAGCCCCAATTCCTGTACCTCCAGTCCACAGATCAGCCCCAATTCTTGTACCTCCAGTCCTCAGATCAGCCCCAATTCCTGTACCTCCAGTCCTCAGATCAGCCCCAATTCCTGTACCTCCAGTCCACAGATCAGCCCCAATTTCTGTACCTCCAGTCCACAGACCAGCCCCAATTCCTGTACCTCCAGTCCTCAGATCAGCCCCAATTCCTGTACCTCCAGTCATCAGATCATCCCCAATTCCTGTACCTCCAGTCATCAGATCATCCCCAATTCCTGTACCTCCAGTCCTCAGATCAGCCCCAATTCCTGTACCTCCAGTCCTCAGATCAGCCCCAATTCCTGTACCTCCAGTCCTCAGATCAGCCCCAATTCCTGTACCTCCAGTCCTAAGATCAACCCAAATTCCTGTGCCTCCAGTCCACAGATCAGCCCCAATTCCTGTACCTCCAGTCCTCAGATCAGCCCCAATTCCTGTACATCCAGTCCACAGATCAGCCCCAATTCCTCTACCTCCAGTCCACAGTGCAGCCCCAATTCCTGTACCTCCAGTCCACAGATCAGCCCCAATTCCTCTACCTCCAGTCCTCAGATCAGCCCCAATTCCTGTACCTCCAGTCCCCAGATCAGCCCCAAACTGTACCTCCAGTCCACAGATCAGCCCCAATTCCTCTACCTCCAGTCCACAGATCAGCCCCCAATTCCTGTACCTCCAGTCCACAGATCAGCCCCAATTCCTGTACCTCCAGTCCACAGATCAGCCCCAATTCCTCTACCTCCAGTCCTCAGATCAGCCCCAATTCCTGTACCTCCAGCCCTCAGATCAGCCCCAATTCCTGTACCTCCAGTCATCAGATCATCCCCAATTCCTCTACCTCCAGTCATCAGATCAGCCCCAATTCCTGTACCTCCAGTCCTCAGATCAGCCCCAATTTCTGTACCTCCAGTCCACAGATCAGCCCCAATTCCTGTACCTCCAGTCCACAGATCAGCCCCAATTCCTCTACCTCCAGTCCGCAGATCAGCCCCAATTCCTGTACCTCCGGTCCTCAGATCAGCCCCAATTCCTGTGCCTCCAGTCCTCAGGTCAGCCCCAATTCCTGTACCTCCAGTCCTCAGATCAGCCCCAATTCCTGTGCCTCCAGTCCACAGATCAGCCCCAATTCCTGTACCTCCAGTCATCAGATCATCCCCAATTCCTGTACCTCCAGTCCTCAGATCAGCCCCAATTCCTGTACCTCCAGTCCTCAGATCAGCCCCAATTCCTGTACCTCCAGTCCTCAGATCAGCCCCAATTCCTGTGCCTCCAGTCCTCAGATCAGCCCCAATTCCTGTACCTCCAGTCCCTATATCAGCCCCAATTCCTGTACCTCCAGTCCTCAGAACAGCCCCAATTCCTGTACCTCCAGTCCTTAGATCAGCCCGAATTCCTGTACCTCCAGTCCTCAGATCAGCCCCAATTCCCGTACCTCCAGTCCTTAGATCAGCCCCAATTCCTGTACCTCCAGTCCACAGATCAGCCCCAATTCCTTTACCTCCAGTCCACAGATCATCCCCAATTCCTGTACCTCCAGTCCACAGATCAGCCCCAATTCCTGTACCTCCAGTCCACAGATCAGCCCCAACTCCTGTACCTCCAGTCCACAGATCAGCCCCAATTCCTGTACCTCCAGTCCACAGATCAGTCCCAATTCCTGTACCTCCAGTCCACAGATCAGCCCCATCTCCTGTACCTCCAGTCCACAGATCAGCATCAATTCCTGTACCTCCAGTCCTCAGATCATCCCCAATTCCTGTACCTCCAGTCCTTAGATCAGCCCCAATTCCTGTACCTCCAGTCCTCAGATCAGCCCCAATTCCTGTACCTCCAGTCCTCAGATCAGCCCCAATTCCTGTACCTCCAGTCCTCAGATCAGCCCCAATTCCTGTACCTCCAGTCCACAGATCAGCCCCAATTCCTGAACCTCCAGTCCTCAGATCAGCCTGTACCTCCAGTCCTCAGATCAGCCCCAATTCCTGTACCTCCAGTCCACAGATCAGCCCCAATTCCTGTACCTCCAGTCCACAGATCAGCCCCAATTCCTGTACCTCCAGTCCTCAGATCATCCCCAATTCCTGTACCTCCAGTCCTCAGATCAGCTCCAATTCCTGTACCTCCAGTCCTCAGATCAGCCCCAATTCCTGTACCTCCAGTCCTCAGATCAGCCCCAATTCCTGTACCTCCAGTCCTCAGATCAGCCCCAATTCCTGTGCCTCCAGTCCTCAGATCATCCCCAATTCCTGTACCTCCAGTCCACAGATCAGCCCCAATTCCTGTACCTCCAGTCCTCAGATCATCCCCAATTCCTGTACCTCCAGTCCTCAGATCAGCCCCAATTCCTGTACCTCCAGTCCTCAGATCATCCCCAATTCCTGTACCTCCAGTCCTTAGATCAGCCCCAATTCCTGTACCTCCAGTCCTCAGATCAGCCCCAATTCCTGTACCTCCAGTCCTTAGATCAGCCCCAATTCCTGTACCTCCAGTCCTCAGATCAGCCCCAATTCCTGTACCTCCAGTCCTCAGATCAGCCCCAATTCCTGTACCTCCAGTCCTCAGATCAGCCCCAATTCCTGTACCTCCAGTCCTCAGATCAGCCCCAATTCCTGTACCTCCAGTCCACAGATCAGCCCCAATTCCTGTTCCTCCAGTCCTCAGATCAGCCCCAATTCCTGTACCTGCAGTCATCAGATCAGCCCCAATTCCTGTACCTCCAGTCATCAGATCAGCCCCAATTCCTGTACCTCCAGTCCTCAGATCAGCCCCAATTCCTGTACCTCCAGTCCTCAGATCAGCCCCAATTCCTGTACCTCCAGTCCTCAGATCAGCCCCAATTCCTGTACCTCCAGTCCTCAGATCAGCCCCCATTCCTGTACCTCCAGTCCTCAGATCAGCCCCAATTCCTGTACCTCCAGTCCTCAGATCAGCCCCAATTCCTGTACCTCCAGTCCTCAGATCAGCCCCAATTCCTGTACCTCCAGTCCTCAGATCAGCCCCAATTCCTGTACCTCCAGTCCTCAGATCAGCCCCAATTCCTGTACCTCCAGTCCACAGATCAGCCCCAATTCCTGTACCTCCGGTCCTCAGATCAGCCCGAATTCTTGTACCTCCAGTCATCAGATCAGCCCGAATTCTTGTACCTCCAGTCATCAGATCATACCCAATTCCTGTACCTCCAGTCCTCAGATCAGCCCCAACTCCTGTACCTCCAGTCATCAGATCAGCCCCAATTCCTGTGCCTCCAGTCCTCAGATCAGCCCCAATTCCTGTACCTCCAGTCCTCAGATCAGCCCCAACTCCTGTACCTCCAGTCATCAGATCAGCCCCAATTCCTGTACCTCCAGTCCTCAGATCAGCCCCAATAACTGTACCTCCAGTCCACAGATCAGCCCCAATTCCTGTACCTCCAGTCCTCAGATCAGCCCCAATTCCTGTACCTCCAGTCCTCAGATCAGCCCCAATTCCTGTACCTCCAGTCCACAGATCAGCCCCAATTCCTGTTCCTCCAGTCCTCAGATCAGCCCCAATTCCTGTACCTGCAGTCATCAGATCAGCCCCAATTCCTGTACCTCCAGTCATCAGATCAGCCCCAATTCCTGTACCTCCAGTCCTCAGATCAGCCCCAATTCCTGTACCTCCAGTCCTCAGATCAGCCCCAATTCCTGTACCTCCAGTCCTCAGATCAGCCCCAATTCCTGTACCTCCAGTCCTCAGATCAGCCCCCATTCCTGTACCTCCAGTCCTCAGATCAGCCCCAATTCCTGTACCTCCAGTCCTCAGATCAGCCCCAATTCCTGTACCTCCAGTCCTCAGATCAGCCCCAATTCCTGTACCTCCAGTCCTCAGATCAGCCCCAATTCCTGTACCTCCAGTCCTCAGATCAGCCCCAATTCCTGTACCTCCAGTCCACAGATCAGCCCCAATTCCTGTACCTCCGGTCCTCAGATCAGCCCGAATTCTTGTACCTCCAGTCATCAGATCATACCCAATTCCTGTACCTCCAGTCCTCAGATCAGCCCCAACTCCTGTACCTCCAGTCATCAGATCAGCCCCAATTCCTGTGCCTCCAGTCCTCAGATCAGCCCCAATTTCTGTACCTCCAGTCCTCAGATCAGCCCCAACTCCTGTACCTCCAGTCTTCAGATCAGCCCCAATTCCTGTACCTCCAGTCCTCAGATCAGCCCCAATAACTGTACCTCCAGTCCACAGATCAGCCCCAATTCCTGTACCTCCAGTCCACAGATCAGCCCCAATTCTTGTACCTCCAGTCCTCAGATCAGCCCCAATTCCTGTACCTCCAGTCCTCAGATCAGCCCCAATTCCTGTACCTCCAGTCCTCAGATCAGCCCCAATTCCTGTACCTCCAGTCATCAGATCATACCCAATTCCTGTACCTCCAGTCCTCAGATCAGCCCCAATTCCTGTACCTCCAGTCCTCAGATCAGCCCCAATAACTGTACCTCCAGTCCACAGATCAGCCCCAATTCCTGTACCTCCAGTCCACAGATCAGCCCCAATTCTTGTACCTCCAGTCCTCAGATCAGCCCCAATTCCTCTACCTCCAGTCCTCAGATCAGCCCCAATTCCTGTACCTCCAGTCCACAGATCAGCCCCAATTTCTGTACCTCCAGTCCACAGATCAGCCCCAATTCCTGTACCTCCAGTCCTCAGATCAGCCCCAATTCCTGTACCTCCAGTCATCAGATCATCCCCAATTCCTGTACCTCCAGTCATCAGATCATCCCCAATTCCTGTACCTCCAGTCCTCAGATCAGCCCCAATTCCTGTACCTCCAGTCCTCAGATCAGCCCCAATTCCTGTACCTCCAGTCCTCAGATCAGCCCCAATTCCTGTACCTCCAGTCCTAAGATCAGCCCAAATTCCTGTGCCTCCAGTCCACAGATCAGCCCCAATTCCTGTACCTCCAGTCCTTAGATCAGCCCCAATTCCTGTACCTCCAGTCCACAGATCAGCCCCAATTCCTCTACCTCCAGTCCACAGTGCAGCCCCAATTCCTGTACCTCCAGTCCACAGATCAGCCCCAATTCCTCTACCTCCAGTCCTCAGATCAGCCCCAATTCCTGTACCTCCAGTCCCCAGATCAGCCCCAAACTGTACCTCCAGTCCACAGATCAGCCCCAATTCCTCTACCTCCAGTCCACAGATCAGCCCCAATTCCTGTACCTCCAGTCCACAGATCAGCCCCAATTCCTGCACCTCCAGTCCACAGATCAGCCCCAATTCCTGTCCCTCCAGTCCTCAGATCAGTCCCAATTCCTGTACCTCCAGCCCTCAGATCAGCCCCAATTCCTGTACCTCCAGTCATCAGATCATCCCCAATTCCTCTACCTCCAGTCATCAGATCAGCCCCAATTCCTGTACCTCCAGTCCTCAGATCAGCCCCAATTTCTGTACCTCCAGTCCACAGATCAGCCCCAATTCCTGTACCTCCAGTCCACAGATCAGCCCCAATTCCTCTACCTCCAGTCCTCAGATCAGCCCCAATTCCTGTACCTCCGGTCCTCAGATCAGCCCCAATTCCTCTGCCTCCAGTCCTCAGGTCAGCCCCAATTCCTGTACCTCCAGTCCTCAGATCAGCCCTAATTCCTGTGCCTCCAGTCCACAGATCAGCCCCAATTCCTGTACCTCCAGTCATCAGATCATCCCCAATTCCTGTACCTCCAGTCCTCAGATCAGCCCCAATTCCTGTACCTCCAGTCCTCAGATCAGCCCCAATTCCTGTACCTCCAGTCCTCAGATCAGCCCCAATTCCTGTGCCTCCAGTCCTCAGATCAGCCCCAATTCCTGTACCTCCAGTCCTTATATCAGCCCCAATTCCTGTACCTCCAGTCCTTAGAACAGCCCCAATTCCTGTACCTCCAGTCCTTAGATCAGCCCGAATTCCTGTACCTCCAGTCCTCAGATCAGCCCCAATTCCCGTACCTCCAGTCCTTAGATCAGCCCCAATTCCTGTACCTCCAGTCCACAGATCAGCCCCAATTCCTTTACCTCCAGTCCACAGATCATCCCCAATTCCTGTACCTCCAGTCCACAGATCAGCCCCAATTCCTGTACCTCCAGTCCACAGATCAGCCCCAACTCCTGTACCTCCAGTCCACAGATCAGCCCCAATTCCTGTACCTCCAGTCCACAGATCAGTCCCAATTCCTGTACCTCCAGTCCACAGATCAGCCCCATCTCCTGTACCTCCAGTCCACAGATCAGCATCAATTCCTGTACCTCCAGTCCCCAGATCAGCCCCAATTCCTGTACCTCCAGTCCTCAGATTATCCCCAATTCCTGTACCTCCAGTCCTCAGATCAGCCCCAATTCCTGTACCTCCAGTCATCAGATCAGCCCCAATTCCTCTACCTCCAGTCCACAGATCAGCCCCAATTCCTCTACCTCCAGTCCACAGATCAGCCCCAATTCCTGTACCTCCAGTCCTCAGATCAGCCCCAATTCCTGTACCTCCAGTCATCAGATCAGCCCCAATTCCTGTACCTCCAGTCCTCAGATCAGCCCCAATTCCTGTCCCTCCAGTCCTCAGATCAGCCCCAATTCCTGTGCCTCCAGTCCTCAGATCAGCCCCAATTCCTGTGCCTCCAGTCCTCAGATCAGCCCCAATTCCTGTACCTCCGGTCCACAGATCAGCCCCAATTCCTGTACCTCCAGTCCTCAGATCATCCCCAATTCCTGTACCTCCAGTCCTCAGATCAGCCCCAATTCCTGTACCTCCAGTCCACAGATCAGCCCCAATTCCTGTACCTCCAGTCCTCAGATCATCCCCAATTCCTGTACCTCCAGTCCTCAGATCAGCCCCAATTCCTGTACCTCCAGTCCTCAGATCATCCCCAATTCCTGTACCTCCAGTCCTTAGATCAGCCCCAATTCCTGTACCTCCAGTCCTCAGATCAGCCCCAATTCCTGTACCTCCAGTCCTCAGATCAGCCCCACTTCCTGTACCTCCAGTCCTCAGATCAGCCCCAATTCCTGTACCTCCAGTCCCCAGATCAGCCCCAATTCCTGTACCTCCAGTCCAGAGATCAGCCCCAATTCCTGAACCTCCAGTCCTCAGATCAGCCTGTACCTCCAGTCCTCAGATCAGCCCCAATTCCTGTACCTCCAGTCCACAGATCAGCCCCAATTCCTGTACCTCTAGTCCACAGATCAGCCCCAATTCCTGTACCTCCAGTCCTCAGATCATCCCCAATTCCTGTACCTCCAGTCCTCAGATCAGCTCCAATTCCTGTACCTCCAGTCCTCAGATCAGCCCCAATTCCTGTACCCCCAGTCCTCAGATCAGCCCCAATTCCTGTACCTCCAGTCCTCAGATCAGCCCCAATTCCTGTGCCTCCAGTCCTCAGATCATCCCCAATTCCTGTACCTCCAGTCCACAGATCAGCCCCAATTCCTGTACCTCCAGTCCTCAGATCATCCCCAATTCCTGTACCTCCAGTCCTCAGATCAGCCCCAATTCCTGTACCTCCAGTCCTCAGATCATCCCCAATTCCTGTACCTCCAGTCCTTAGATCAGCCCCAATTCCTGTACCTCCAGTCCTCAGATCAGCCCCAATTCCTGTACCTCCAGTCCTTAGATCAGCCCCAATTCCTGTACCTCCAGTCCTCAGATCAGCCCCAATTCCTGTACCTCCAGTCCTCAGATCAGCCCCAATTCCTGTACCTCCAGTCCTCAGATCAGCCCCAATTCCTGTACCTCCAGTCCTCAGATCAGCCCCAATTCCTGTACCTCCAGTCCACAGATCAGCCCCAATTCCTGAACCTCCAGTCCTCAGATCAGCCTGTACCTCCAGTCCTCAGATCAGCCCCAATTCCTGTACCTCCAGTCCACAGATCAGCCCCAATTCCTGTACCTCCAGTCCACAGATCAGCCCCAATTCCTGTACCTCCAGTCCTCAGATCATCCCCAATTCCTGTACCTCCAGTCCGCAGATCAGCTCCAATTCCTGTACCTCCAGTCCTCAGATCAGCCCCAATTCCTGTACCTCCAGTCCTCAGATCAGCCCCAATTCCTGTACCTCCAGTCCTCAGATCAGCCCCAATTCCTGTGCCTCCAGTCCTCAGATCATCCCCAATTCCTGTACCTCCAGTCCACAGATCAGCGCCAATTCCTGTACCTCCAGTCCTCAGATCATCCCCAATTCCTGTACCTCCAGTCCTCAGATCAGCCCCAATTCCTGTACCTCCAGTCCTCAGATCATCCCCAATTCCTGTACCTCCAGTCCTTAGATCAGCCCCAATTCCTGTACCTCCAGTCCTCAGATCAGCCCCAATTCCTGTACCTCCAGTCCTCAGATCAGCCCCAATTCCTGTACCTCCAGTCCTCAGATCAGCCCCAATTCCTGTACCTCCAGTCCTCAGATCAGCCCCAATTTCTGTACCTCCAGTCCACAGATCAGCCCCAATTCCTGTACCTCCAGTCCACAGATCAGCCCCAATTCCTGTACCTCCAGTCCTCAGATCATCCCCAATTCCTGTACCTCCAGTCCTCAGATCAGCCCCAATTCCTGTACCTCCAGTCCATAGATCAGCCCCAATTCCTGTACCTCCAGTCCTCAGATCAGCCCCAATTCCTGTACCTCCAGTCCTCAGATCAGCCCCAATTCCTGTACCTCTAGTCCTCAGATCAGCCCCAATTCCTGTACCTCCAGTCCACAGATCAGCCCCAACTCCTGTACCTCCAGTCCACAGATCAGCCCCAATTCCTGTACCTCCAGTCCACAGATCAGCCCCAATTCCTGTACCTCCAGTCCACAGATCAGCCCCAACTCCTGTACCTCCAGTCCACAGATCAGCCCCAATTCCTGTACCTCCAGTCCTCAGATCAGCCCCAATTACTGTACCTTCAGTCCTCAGATCATCCCCAATTCCTGTACCTTCAGTCCTCAGATCAGCCCCAATTCCTGTACCTCCAGTCATCAGATCAGCCCCAATTCCCGTACCTCCAGTCCACAGATCAGCCCCAATTCCTGTACCTCCAGTCCACAGATCAGCCCCAATTCCTGTACCTCCAGTCCTCAGATCAGCCCCAATTCCTGTACCTCCAGTCATCAGATCAGCCCCAATTCCTGTACCTCCAGTCCTTAGATCAGCCCCAATTCCTGTACCTCCAGTCCTCAGATCAGCCCCAATTCCTGTGCCTCCAGTCCTCAGATCAGCCCCAATTCCTGTGCCTCCAGTCCTCAGATCAGCCCCAATTCTTGTACCTCCAGTCCTCAGATCAGCCCCAATTCCTGTGCCTCCAGTCCTCAGATCAGCCCCAATTGCTGCACCTTTACAAATCAGATCACTGTACCCCCTGCAAATCTGTCCCCACACTGTACTACCCTGCACATCTGCCCCACCTCTGTACCCCCTGCTCATCTGTCCCAGCACTGTAACCCCCTGCTCATCTGCCCCAACAATGTACTCCCTTTCTCATCTGCCCCACCACTGTATCTCCCTGCACATCTGCTCCACCTCTGTACCCCAATGTTCTTATGTCTCACTGCTGAACCACCTTCTCATCTCTTCCACCACTGTACCCCCTGCACATCTGCCCCATCATCGTACCCTCCTGCTCTTCTGTACCACCGCTAAACCACCCCTGCTCATCTGCTCCACCGCTGTACCCTCTTCTCATCTATGATATGTGTGATATGCAGAGTGGTGAAAGGAAGCAGAGATGAGACACATCTACCTGTCCGGGCACACTCATCCTGCTGATCCGCCTCTCTGATCCAGGCCACATATTTGTATGTGATGTATGGGATGTATACGATGTATGTGATGTATGAGATGTATGGGATGTATACGATGTATGGGATGTATGTGATGCATCGGATGTATGGGATGTATGTGATTTATGGGATGTATGGGGTGTATACGATGTATGTGATGTATGTGAAGTATGGGATGTATACGATGTATGTGATGTATGTGAAGTATGGGATGTATGTGATGTATGTGATGTATGGGATGTATGGGATGTATGTGATGTATGTGATGTATGTGATGTATTTGATGTATGTGATGTATGTGATGTATGTGATGTCACATACAAGCATCTGGAATGGATACGC
Source organism: Lithobates septentrionalis (assembly GCA_037952835.1). Lineage (NCBI taxonomy): Eukaryota > Metazoa > Chordata > Amphibia > Anura > Ranidae > Lithobates > Lithobates septentrionalis. Next base: position 65,774 of record JBBDGP010001712.1, on the reverse strand, counting down.
AATGATGAGCTCAGGTCAGGGGCATTTTCTGAAAGCAGTGGGTCTGTGTGCAGGATCATAAGTTGGGCCCCCGCAGCTAAGAAAAAGCATGGTGCCGAGCGCCACATCAAAATTGGGTGTGATTTTCATTGCGCTGAATACTGGCTGTGGCTTAAAGGGACACAGAGTGCCGGGGTTCAGTAGTAAGTGATACAAAGTAAAGAGGTTGGGAGTAGGTGATGTAGAGGTTGGTAGTAGTAGATGATACAAAGCTGAGGGGTCAGTAGTAAGTGGCACATACACACAAATATTATGTGATTGGCTTTGGCAGCGGCCAATGACAGTCCTCCTCCTCCTGGAAACAGGGACCGCCCCCTAGCAGAACTGCACCCAATCTCTTCCCCATCACAAAAGCTGACGATCCCAGCTACAGCAAAGTTAGAGAATCAATCAATGTTTCCCATTGTTTACAATATGTGGGGGCACAGTGCCTCCCCCTCAGTGCAGGTGTGGTGTGGGCAATTCTGAAATTAGAATGCATTAGTGTCTCACTGACACTTCCCTGCGCTGCTCTGCTGATGGGGAGTCGTGTGCTGGCAAAAGAGGCTTGACGTGTCGCTTGCGGCACCAGTGCCGGGTGTTGCCTGCCCCTGCTCTAGACAGAAAAAAGACAGCTTCCAGGTTGGCAAAATGACAGCCCCCAGCAGCCTCAGCTGCACTGGACAGTGAACGAGCTGGAATTGCTCTGTGGCGATCACTCCTGTGTTCATTCTTAACTAAAACATAGTAATTCTATGTTTACTATGCTTCTGTTTTGTGAAAGAACAGGAAGCCGCTCAGCACAGAGCACTTCCCACTCGTTCACTGTCCAGTGCAATTGAAGCTGCAGAGAAAAGGTACTGGGGAAGCTCTGACCTCAGTCCATTTCTCTGTCTCAAAAGTGAGACATCAGGGGTCTGTTTAGATACCTGATATTTCACCAAAGCACCCCAACATGACTCCTAAAAAAACAGTTTAAACAAATGAAAAATAATATTGAAAAAAATAAAAAAAATAAAAAAAATAAAAATAAAAAAATACTGACACTGTCCACTGCCCTACTGACACCAATATCTGCTCTACTAACACCAACCTCTGCCCTACTGACACCAATCTCTGCCCTACTGACACCAATCTCTGTCCTACTGACACCAATCTCTGCCCTACTGACACCAATCTCTGTCCTATTGACACCAATCTCTGCCCTACTGACACCAATCTCTGTCCTACTGACACCAATCTCTGCCCTACTGACACCAATCTCTGCCCTACTGACACCAATCTCTGCCCTACTGACACCAATCTCTGTCCTACTGACACCAATCTCAGCCCTACTGACACCAATCTCTGCCCTACTGACACCAATCTCTGCTCTACTGACACCAATCTCTGCCCTAATGACACCAATCTCAGCCCTACTGACACCAATCTCTGCCCTACTGACACCAATCTCTGCTCTACTGACACCAATCTCTGCCCTACTGACACCAATCTCTGTCCTACTGACACCAATCTCTGCCCTACTGACACCAATCTCTGCCCTACTGACACCAATCTCTGTCCTACTGACACCAATCTCTGCCCTACTGACACCAATCTCTGCCCTACTGACACCAATCTCTGCCCTAATGACACCAATCTCAGCCCTACTGACACCAATCTCTGCCCTACTGACACCAATCTCTGCTCTACTGACACCAATCTCTGCCCTACTGACACCAATCTCTGTCCTACTGACACCAATCTCTGCCCTACTGACACCAATCTCTGCCCTACTGACACCAATCTCTGCCCTAATGACACCAATCTCAGCCCTACTGACACCAATCTCTGCCCTACTGACACCAATCTCTGCCCTACTGACACCAATCTCTGCCCTACTGACACCAATCTCTGCCCTACTGACACCAATCTCTGCCCTACTGACACCAATCTCTGCTCTACTGACACCAATCTCAGCCCTACTGACACCAATCTCAGCCCTACTGACACCAATCTCTGCCCTACTGACACCAATCTTTTCTCTACTGACACCGTCCACTGCTCTGTTGATATGCACGCATGTGTGTGTTTGTTCTCTGGGGTGCACTCCCTAATGCAATAGGCTGCACACACCAAAGGGCATTTCCCACCATGCAGCTGCACATATGCAAGCAGCATGTATTTGTGCAGCTGTGGGGTGGGGAATGCTTACACTGCCTATGATTGGCTGTCGGCTTTGACAGCTTCCTAGCTGGATAGCTCAGGTGGGCTTGGACTCATGTCTGAACACACCTAAGCTCACCCTAGTGATGAGTTTTGTAGCAGGGGGAATGAGGAGGTCAGGGTTGATGAAAGAGTTCTTCTTCTTCCAGTGCCACCACCAATGCAAGGGCTTTTTTTCTTCCAGTGCCACCACCAATGCAGGGGCTTTTTTTCTTCCAGTGCCACCACCACCAATGCAGGTTTTTTTTTTCTTCCAGTGTCACCACCAATGCGGGTCTTATTGTCTTCCAGTGCCACCACCAATGCAGGGGCTTTTTTTCTTCCAGTGCCACCACCAATGCAGGGGCTTTTTTTCTTCCAGTGCCACCACCAATGCAGGGGCTTTTTTTCTTCCAGTGCCACCACCATTGCAAGGGCTTTTTTTCTTGCAGTGCCACCACCAATGTAGGGGCTTTTTTTTTCTTCCAGTGCCACCACCAATGCAAGGCCTTATTTTCTTCCAGTGCCACCAACAATGCAGGGTTTTTTTTTCTTCTGGTGCCACCACCAATGTAGGGGCTTTTTTTTCTTCCAGTGCCACCACCAATGTAGGGGCTTTTTTTCTTCCAGTGCCACCACCAATGTAGGGGCTTTTTTTCTTCCAGTGCCACCACCAATGTAGGGGCTTTTTTTCTTCCAGTGCCACCACCAATGTAGGGGCTTTTTTTCTTCCAGTGCCACCACCAATGCAGGGGCTTTTTTTCTTCCAGTGCCACCACCAATGCGGGTCTTATTGTCTTCCAGTGCCACCACCAATGCAGGGGCTTTTTTTCTTCCAGTGCCACCACCAATGCAAGGGCTTTTTTTCTTCCAGTGCGACCACCAATGCAGGTTTTTTTTTTCTTCCAGTGCCACCACCAATGCGGGTCTTATTGTCTTCCAGTGCCACCACCAATGCAAGGGCTTTGTTTCTTCCAGTGCCACCACCAATGCAAGGACTTTTTTTCTTCCAGTGCCACCACCAATGCAAGGGCTTTTTTTCTTCCAGTGCCACCACCAATGCAGGGGCTTTTTTTCTTCCAGTGCCACCACCACCAATGCAGGTTTTTTTTTTCTTCCAGTGCCACCACCAATGCGGGTCTTATTGTCTTCCAGTGCCACCACCAATGCAGGGGCTTTTTTTCTTCCAGTGCCACCACCAATGCAGGGGCTTTTTTTCTTCCAGTGCCACCACCATTGCAAGGGCTTTTTTTCTTGCAGTGCCACCACCAATGTAGGGGCTTTTTTTTTCTTCCAGTGCCACCACCAATGCAAGGCCTTATTTTCTTCCAGTGCCACCAACAATGCAGGGTTTTTTTCCTTCTGGTGCCACCACCAATGTAGGGGCTTTTTTTTCTTCCAGTGCCACCACCAATGTAGGGGCTTTTTTTCTTCCAGTGCCACCACCAATGTAGGGGCTTTTTTTCTTCCAGTGCCACCACCAATGTAGGGGCTTTTTTTCTTCCAGTGCCACCACCAATGTAGGGGCTTTTTTTCTTCCAGTGCCACCACCAATGCAGGGGCTTTTTTTCTTCCAGTGCCACCACCAATGCGGGTCTTATTGTCTTCCAGTGCCACCACCAATGCAGGGGCTTTTTTTCTTCCAGTGCCACCACCAATGCAAGGGCTTTTTTTCTTCCAGTGCGACCACCAATGCAGGTTTTTTTTTTCTTCCAGTGCCACCACCAATGCGGGTCTTATTGTCTTCCAGTGCCACCACCAATGCAAGGGCTTTGTTTCTTCCAGTGCCACCACCAATGCAAGGACTTTTTTTCTTCCAGTGCCACCACCAATGCAAGGGCTTTTTTTCTTCCAGTGCCACCACCAATGCAGGGGCTTTTTTTCTTCCAGTGCCACCACCACCAATGCAGGTTTTTTTTTTCTTCCAGTGCCACCACCAATGCGGGTCTTATTGTCTTCCAGTGCCACCACCAATGCAGGGGCTTTTTTTCTTCCAGTGCCACCACCAATGCAGGGGCTTTTTTTCTTCCAGTGCCACCACCATTGCAAGGGCTTTTTTTCTTGCAGTGCCACCACCAATGTAGGGGCTTTTTTTTTCTTCCAGTGCCACCACCAATGCAAGGCCTTATTTTCTTCCAGTGCCACCAACAATGCAGGGTTTTTTTTCCTTCTGGTGCCACCACCAATGTAGGGGCTTTTTTTTCTTCCAGTGCCACCACCAATGTAGGGGCTTTTTTTCTTCCAGTGCCACCACCAATGTAGGGGCTTTTTTTCTTCCAGTGCCACCACCAATGTAGGGGCTTTTTTTCTTCCAGTGCCACCACCAATGCAGGGGCTTTTTTTCTTCCAGTGCCACCACCAATGCGGGTCTTATTGTCTTCCAGTGCCACCACCAATGCAGGGGCTTTTTTTCTTCCAGTGCCACCACCAATGCAAGGGCTTTTTTTCTTCCAGTGCGACCACCAATGCAGGTTTTTTTTTTCTTCCAGTGCCACCACCAAAGCGGGTCTTATTGTCTTCCAGTGCCACCACCAATGCAAGGGCTTTGTTTCTTCCAGTGCCACCACCAATGCAAGGGCTTTTTTTCTTCCAGTGCCACCACCAATGTAGGGGCTTTTTTTCTTCCAGTGCCACCACCAATGTAGGGGCTTATTTTCTTCCAGTGCCACCAACAATGCAGGGTTTTTTTTTCTTCTGGTGCCACCACCAATGTAGGGGCTTTTTTTTCTTCCAGTGCCACCACCAATGCAGGGGCTTTTTTTCTCCGCCAGTCAAACCACCAACGCAGGGACATTTTTTCCTTCCAGTGCCACCACCAACTCTGAAAGGCAGGGTTGCCGGGGGGAAGAAAGAGGGGTTTGGCACAGTTTCCTATCTTTGCCCAGGGCACTGGATGACCTTGTCCATCCACTGTAAGTATCATTGGGTGTGGGGTGCCCTAACGAGAGAACCTGTCACTTTTCCATGAATGGGTGACAGATTCTCTTTACGTCTTCAACATTGAATTTCCATGCCCTGTTGTTGTTGTTCTGCTTGAACCTTGGACAAGGATCTCCATTTTTTTCATTATCATCATCGTTAACGTCCCATTCAAAGTCTTCAGGGTTCACCTTATTACCTTTTTCTGTGACTGCGTTTTCGGTCCGGTTCACCAGAATCCTCTGCTCCAGAGATCCTACAAAATCCGCAGTGAAGTGCTTTAAAGAGAGCCTGTCACCAACGTAACCACTTCAGCTCTGGAAGATTTACCCCCCAACCTGAACAGGCCCCCTTTGCAATACGGCACTGCGTTACTTTAACTGACTATTGCGCGGACATCCTACCCAATTAAAATGTATGTCCTTTTTTTTCATACAAATATTTCTTTTGGTGGTATTTGATCACCTCTGCGTTTTTTTTATTTTTTGCGATATAGAAAGAAAACAATATTTTCTACTTTCTGCTATAAAAAAAAATATCCAATAAAAAAATGTAAAAAAATCTAATTTCTTCATCATTTTAGGCCAATATGTATTTTGCTACATGTTTTTGGTAAAAAAAAAAAAATCTCAATAAGTGTATACAGTAGAACCTTGGTTTACGGGTAACGTGGTTAACAAGTGAGTGTTGTCTCACAACACGAACAGAATTCAAGCTTATGGGGTGTGCAGTACCGCATTTGGCCAGAGGTGTGGGGGCGCTGGGGACACTCGGAACGTTTCGGAGCCGTTCGGAAATGCTCGGAATGACTCGGAAATACTCCATTCCCAAGTGTTTCCGAGCCTTTCCGAGGCTTTCTGAGGTCAGCCGAGCTGTCCCCGAGTATTTCTGAGGCTCTCTGGCGCCCCCCCCAACCTCTGGCCACATGCGGTATTGCATGTAATAGAAGCCAATGCGGAACGAATTATCTTCATTTCCTTTGACTTCTATGGGGAAACTCGCTTTGATATGCGAATGCTTTGGATTACAAGCATTCTCCTGGAATGGATTATGCTCGTAATCCAATGTTCTACTATATTGATTGGTTTGTGCAAAAGTTACAGCGTCTACAAACTATGAGATAGATTTATTGTAATGTGGTGATCAGCGACTCATAGCGGGACTGCGATATTGCGGCGGACAAATTGGACACTAAATGACACTTTTGACACTTTTTGGGGAATAGTTACACTAATACAGTGATCAGTGCTAAAAATATGCACTGTCACTGTACTAATGACACTGGCTGGGAAGGAGTTAAACATCAGGGGCGATCAAAGGTTTAACTGTGTGCCTAGCTGGTATTTCAGTGTAATGGGGGAGGTGCTTTTACTAGTGAAAGGCATGGGATCTGTGTTTCTGCTTTACAGGAACACAGGATCCATGCCTTCTGTACTGACAGGACGGCAATATTTCTTGTTTACATTGGCAGACTGCCATTCTGCCGGTGTACAGAGCGATCAGCAGGTGCCAGCAGACAATCAAGCCCGCGTGACCCACTGATCAGCCCCTGCTGTGTAGAATCACAGCTGGAGCGAACCGCCGGTGGCGCGCACTTTGCGCGTGATCCAGCGCAGCACGGCCGCCCTGTAGAAGTAAATGTGTTATGGGATGGTCGTAATGTGTTTAAAAAACTGCCGGTAAGAGCAAAGAAAAATCAAGTATTTTAAATACCGACTTGCAGAGCTTTATCCTTGTAATAGATTCATTTTTATTCACTTGCAATATGCCTGTGATCAGGGGCGGACTGACCATTCGGGCACTCGGGCACTGCCCGAGGGCCCCATGCCAGTGAGGGGCCCCATCAGGGTTGCCAGCCTCAAAAAAACAGGGACAGTGTGTAAAAATCTGTGTTTTTTTTAAAACCCAAGATTATAGCTGGCCCGCCTCTCCAGTACCTTTTCAGTGTGTGTATGTGTATACTGTGTGTGTATATTGTGTGTCTGTGTGTGTATACTGTGTGGCCCCATAATCTATTACCTGGGGGCCCCATAATCTCCTATTGCCCGGGGGCCCCTAAATCTTCTCCTATTGCCCGGGGGCCCCATAATCTCCTATTGCCCGGGGGCCCCATGAGTTGTCAGTCCGCCCCTGCCTGTGATCTTGCCAGAAGATGTGACGACTTCAGGAAGGAGTCCGTTCCCTAGAAAAGCCTCCTCCCTCCATACACATCATAGCCCTCTCCTCTTCTGGGAGGGTTTAATTACCATCTGTGCTGGCCCAGCTCCTTTGCCCCTCCCTTCACCTTCTGGCATAATCCTTAATGTAGCTTCTTGGGGAGGGATGAAAGGGAATACTACAGAATGTCTCTTGAGTGACAGCGCTGAGTCTGATGGAACCGCTGACATCACATGGCGGCAGCAGTCTAGGGCCTATCTGATGTCTACACAAGGGAGGCTTTTACAGGGATAAAACATGCATATAATGCATTAAATGCTCATATAATTTAATCGGAAAAATGTGATTGAAATGAGCGGTGTGGCAACAGGCTCCGTAGACATTGCCTCCCTGTTGGATGATTTCATTTTCCATTGTAGCATTCATGTTGCTCAACCCCAATGGCCGCCAGCGTTCCTATTTACTTGACAGCCCTGAATCTGCCTGCCTGTTCTCTGTTAAAGAGGTTGTACACTCTTGGAAAAAAAAGAAAAAACCTGTAAGACAAAGGCATAATGAGCTAGTATGCATCTCATACTAGCTCATTATGTAATACTTACCTTAGAACAAAGTTGTTGCAGCGGTCCCTGCACACCGCTGTGCACGCGGGAGCCACTGTTCACGGCACGGGGCTCAGGAGGAATAACACCTCTGCCCGTTCCTTCAGACCGCATGCGCCAGTGACAGGGGCATTGCTAGGTGGCAAAAAGACCAGGGGATTCAGCCCGAAGTCCGAGCCCGGCACCCGGGGGGTGGGGGTCTTACCTACCTGACCTACCTGACATGCACTGACCTACCTGACGCTCACTGACCTACCTGACATACACTGACCATTACACTCACCTACCTGACATACATGGACCTACCTGACATACACATCTTTCCCTGAGTCACTTCCAGGTTTGCGGGCTCCAGTGCTGTGATTGGCCGAAGCCACGATGACGTCACTCCCGCACATGCATGCGGGAGCCGCTGTTCACAGCACGGGGCTCAGGAGGAACAGCACTCCTGCCCGTTCCTTCAGACCACATGCGCCAGTGACAGGGGCATTGCTAGGTGGCAAAAAGACCAAGGGATTCAGCCCGAAGTCCAAGTCTGACACTGGGGGGGGGGGGGTCTTACCTACCTGACATGCACTAACCTACCTGAAGCTCACTGACCTACCTGACATACACTGACCATTACACTCACCTACCTGACATACACAGACCTACCAGACATACACCTGACACACACTGACCTACCTGACATACACTGACCTACCTGACATACACTGACCTAATGGGGCTAATAACAGAAATGTGCATGCCTGAGACTCTGGGCTTTTTGGGACCCACTCAGGGGTCCAGCCCCCCTCAGCCCCCCCCCCCTCCCGACACCACTGGCCAGTGATGTCATTGGCTGCATGTAATGTAAATATCTCCTAAACGGTGCACATTTAGGAGATATTTTCACTACCTATAGGCATACCTCCCAACATTTTGAGATGGAACACCTACTAGCAAATGTATCTAGGCATAGGACTTACCCCCTGACTTACACCCTGTCACACCCCCTTAAAGGAGAATTAACCAAAAAAAAGATTAATTAAATCTACAAGGGGTTTTTTACTCTTCCTTTATATTGGCTTTTAAAATTTACAAATGCAGCAATTTATCATTTGGATGAAAGATTAATCAGTGGGAAACACTTTTTGAAAGATAAAAAGTGCATTTTATATACAACTATTTAGATCAGACCAAAATGAGGGACAAATGAGCAGGAAAGAGGGACAGATGGGCTTCAAATCAAGGAGAGCCCCTTGAAAACAGGGACAGTTGGGAGCTATGTCTATAGGTAAGCCTTATTATAGGCTTACCTACAGTATAGGTAAATGTAAGCAGAGGAAGTTTCCTAGGTGATACTGAGCCTCCAAAGTGGGATAAAAACTTATTTAGGCCCCTTTCACACTTATACAACTTCAAAGTCGCGCGATTTTACCGCAATTTCGCGGCCGCGATTTTACCGTGATTTGCCGTGATTTTACCGCGATTTGGGAGCAGTACTACTTTGTACGACTTTGCCACATTTTTGGCATTAACAAATGAAAACATACAGTAGTTGGTATGAATCATAAGGGGGAACTCCATGCCAAGTTTTAAATAAAAAAACTGGCGTGGGTTCCCCCCCAGGGGCATACCAGGCCCTTAAGTCTGGTATGGATTGTAAGGGGAACCCCCTACGCCGAAAAATCGGCGTGGGGGTCCCCCCAAAATCCATACCAGACCCTTATCCGAGCACGCAGCCCGGCCGGTCAGGAATGGGGGTGGGGACGAGTGAGCGCCCCCCCTCCTGGACCGTACCAGGCCGCATGCCCTCAACATGGGGGTGGATGCTTTGGGGCATGGGGGGCGCCCTGCGGCCCCCCCACCCCAAAGCACCTTGTCCCCATGTTGATGAGGACAAGGGCCTCTTCCCGACAACCCTGGCCGTTGGTTGTCGGGGTCTGCGGGTGGGGGGCTTATCGGAATCTGGGAGCCCCCTTTAATAAGGGGGCCCCAGATCCCGGCCCCCCACCCTATGTGAATGAGTATGGGGTACATGGTACCCCTACCCATTCACCTAGGGGAAAAAGCGTCAATAAAAAACACAGTACACAGGTTTTAAAGTAATTTATTAGGCAGCTCCGGGGTCTTCTTCAGACTTCGGGGGTCCTCTTCCGACTTCGGGGGTCTCTCCGGTGTCTTCTCCCGGTGTCCGCATCTTCTGCCGGCTCCATCGCTATCTTCTGCCGCTCTTTTGCCAGCGGTGGTTTGGACTTTTGGATCGTCTTCTTCCCTCTTCTCTTCCAGAGATGTTGACACGACGCTCTCTCCAGCTGCAATGGTCTCTGAACGCTCCGCAACGGACTTATATAGGCGGTGACCCCGCCCCCTTATGCAGTCACAGTCCCTGGGCATGCTGGGACTGTGACGTTTTAGGAGGCGTGGTCACCGGGTGATGACCACGCCCCCTTATGACGGCACAGTCCCATCATGCCCCGGGACAGTGACCTCATAAGGGGGCGGGGTAACCGCCTATATAAGTCAATTGCCGAGCGTTCAGAGACCATTCCAGGTGGAGAGAGCGTCGTGTCAACATCTCTGGAAGAAAAGAAGAAGGCAGAAGGCAGAAGTCCGGAGCACCGCTAAGAAATGAGCTGCAGAAGATAGCGGAGGAGCCGGCAGAAGATCAGGACACCCACCCCCCTATGTTGAGGGCATGCGGCCTGGTACGGTCCAGGAGGGGGGGGGGGCGCTCGCTCGTCCCCACCCCCATTCCTGACCGGCCGGGCTGCATGCTCGGATAAGGGTCTGGTATGGATTTTGGGGGGGACCCCACGCCGATTTTTCGGCGTAGGGGGTTCCCCTTAGATCCATACCAGACCTAAGGGCCTGGTATGCCCCTGGGGGGGAACCCACGCCGGTTTTTTCATTTAAAACTTGGCGTGGAGTTCCCCCTCTGGATTCATACCAGAGAGCTGTCAGCACTGCCTGTCACTCATCGGGAAAGGAAAAAAAAGTTTTCCTTTCCCGATCAGCGAGCCAGGCTTATGCTTACAAAGTCGTACTGAAATCCTGTCTATATTATTCAGGCATGATTTGCATGCTACTTCAGGGTTTAACATTGAGGTCTATGGAGTACAACTCGCATAGAAGTGCAGGGACTACTTTCAAGTCGGCACGACTTAAAGTCGTGCCAATATGAATTGTAGTCATTGAAAATCATGGAGAATGACTTGTCATACGATTTTGCAGTACAAAATCGTGGGACAAGTCGTATAAGTGTGAAAGGGGCCTTAGGCTTACTATAATTATATACTATAAATGAACAATATTTGTGGCTACATCTGAGACTCCTGTCTGTTTTTATGAAATCCTGCAGATTTGGGTCTAAAGGTCTAAACACAATATGTGTTCTCATCAGATATCCTGTGCTTCCCTTTTATCAATACTAACCACCTTTAGTGGGCTCTAACCTGTATTATTCTCTTTGATGTCAGATACCATATTAGTCCTCCTTTCATAGAGCCAAACTAAAATGAATCTTGCATTCCTACCTCCAGCTGTGGTTGTTAGAGCTTTAAATTAAATTAATTATATAATACTTAGTAGAAAACTGTTTTATAATACTATATATTATATATGGCATGTAGGCAATATACTATATATATATTTATATACAGTGCCTTATAAAAGTATTCATACCCCTTGAAATTTTCCACTTCTTGTCATGTTACAACCAAAAACGTAAATGTATTTTATAGGGATTCTATGTGATAGACCAACACAAAGTGGCACATAATTGTAACGTGGAAGGAAATGATAAATGATTTTCAACATTTTTTTTACAAATGAATATGTGAAAAGTGTGGTGTGCATTTGTATTCAGCCCCTCTGAGTCAATACTTTGTAGAACCTCCTTTCACTGCAATTACAGCTGCAAGTCTTTTTGGGGATGTCTCTACCAGCTTTGCACATCTAGAGAGTGACATTTTTTTGCCCATTCTTCTTTTAAAATATCTCAAGCTCTGTCAGGTTGGATGGAGAGCGTCTGTGAACAGCAATTTTCAAGTCTTGCCACAGATTCTCAATTGGATTTAGGTCTGCACTTTGACTGGGCCATTCTAACACATGAATATGCTTTGATGTAAACCATTCCATTGTAGCTCTGGTTGTATGTTTAGGGTCGTTGTCCTGCTGGAAGGTGAACCTCCACACCAGTCTCAAGTCTTTTGCAGACTGTAACAGGTTTTCTTTTAAGATTGCCCTGTATTCCATCTTCCCATCAACTCTGACCAGCTTCCCTGTCCCTGCTGAAGAAAAGCATCCCCACAACATGATGCTGCCACCACCATGTTTCACGGTGAGGATTGTGTGTTCAGGGTGATGTGCAGTGTTAGTTTTCCTCCACACTTAACGTTTTGCTTTTAGGCCAAAAAGTAAAATTTTGGTCTCATCTGACTAGAGCACCTTCTTCCACATGTTTGCTGTGTCCCCCACATGGCTTCTTACAGACTGCAAACAGGAGTTCTTATGACTTTCTTTCCACAATGGCTTTCTTCTTGCCACTCTTCTATAAAGGCCAGATTTGTGGAGAGTACGACTAATAGTTGTCCTGTGGACAGATTCTCCCACCTGAGCTGTGGATCTCTGCAGCTTCTCCAGAGTTATTATGGGCCTCTTGGCTGCTTCTCTGATTAATGCTCTCTTTACCAGGCCTGTCAGTTTAGGTGGACGGCCATGTCTTGGTAGGTTTGCAGTTGTGCCATACTCTCTATTTTCGGATGTTGGATTGAACAGTGCTCCATGAGATGTCCAAAGCTTGGGATATTTTGTCATAACCTAACCCTGCTTTATACTTCTCCACAACTTTATCCCTGACCTGTCTGGTGTGTTCCTTGGCCTTCATGATGCTTTTTGTTCACTAAGGTTCTCTAACAAACCTCTGAGGGCTTCACAGAAACTTTGTATTTATAGTGAGATTAAATTACACACAGGTGGACTATATTTACTAATTAGGTGTCTTCTGAAGGCATTTGGTTCCACTAAATTTTAATTCGGGATATCAGAGTAAAGGGGGATGAATACAAATGTACGCCACACTTTTCAGATATTTATTTGTGAAAAAATTTGAAAACCATTTATCATTTTCCTTCCACTTCACAATTATGTGCCACTTTGTGTTGGTCTAGCACATAAAATCCATTTACGTTTTTGGTTGATATATGACAAAATGTGGAAAATGTCAAGGGGTATGAATACTTTTTCAAGGCACTGTATATATGTATATATCCTCAGAGAGTTCTTTGCCATGAGGTGCCATGTTGAACTTCCAGTGACCAGTATAAGAGAGTGAGAGCGATAACACCAAATTTAACACACCCACTCCCCATTCACACCTGAGACCTTGTTAAACTAACCAGTCACATGACACTGGGGGAGGGAAAATGGCTAATTGGTTCCCAGTTTGGACATTTTCACTTAGACCCCTTTCACACTGGGGCGGTTTGCAGGCGCTAAAAATAACGCCTGCAAACCGACCCGAAACAGCCGCTGCTGTATCTCCAAAGTGAAAGCCTGAGGGCTTTCTCACTGGAGCGGTGCGCTAGGAGGACGGGAAAAAAAGTCCTGCTAGCAGCATCTTCGGAGCGGTGAAGGAGCGGTGTATACACCGCTCCTGCCCATTGAAATCAATGGGGCAACGCGGCAATACCGCTGGCAAAGCGCATCTGCAGAGGCGTTTAGCAGTGGTTTTTAACCCTTTCTCGGCCACTAGCTTTACCGCCGATGCACCTCCCGCCCCAGTGTGAAAGGGGCTTTAGGGGTGTACTCACTTTTGTTGCCAGCGGTTTAGACATTAATGGCTGTGTGTTGAGTTATTTGGAGGGGACAGCAAATTTACACTGTTATACAAGCTGTACACTCACTACTATACATTGTAGCAAAGTATCATTTCTTCAGTGTTGTCACATGAAAAGATAGAATAAAATATTTACAAAAATATGAGGGGTGTACTCACTTTTGTGAGATACTGTGTGTGTATATATATATATATATATATATATATATATACATACACTAGATGGATAGATAGATAGATAGATAGATAGATAGATAGATAGATAGATAGATAGATAGATAGATAGATAGATAGATAGATAGATAGATAGATAGATAGATAGATAGGATAGGCTCTGTAGGGAATGAGGTTTCTGGAGGGGGTCACTTCAGGAGGCTGGGGTGATTGTGGGGAACTGCAGGGGCTGGGGCGCTGTGGAACACTGTTGGGGCACTATGGAGGTGTGATCAGAGTGGAGGCTCTGCTGCAAGCTAGGGGGCAGTGTAGGAGTTTGGCTGGTACTGTGGGGATTGGGGACTCTTAGGGGGCCTGGTGAGTACTGTGGACCACTATGGAAGGTTGGGTGCCACTATGGAAACTGGGAGGCACTGTGGGATGTTGGGGGATTTGCAGCTAGAGGAAAGTCTAGGAGGTGGGAGGCTGTGGCCTGGCAGTGGGCCGAGGCCCACTCGTTGAGAACTAGTCTAGGCCACCTAGAGACATTAACCATTAGTACAAGCATGAACAATCCACCAAGTCCAAGTAATCATTCTAATCAAAGATTTTTCTACAGTTGTTTGGGTTCGCACCAGGCAAATGTGTATGGCAGAAGAAGCATTGAGGGAATAAGCGATCTTTGGTGAAAGAATAGTAATATCCAGTGAAAAACCCATAGCTGAAATCAATTTGCCCTGTGTAGGGCTGGCCAAAGAGTATTGGTCATTGAGGAGCCTACAATCATACACATACAATATTCCCTGATGCAATCTCAAACAGCAAGATCAGTAGATCAGTTTCCTAAAATGGAAATGGCGGTAGGTTTGTAAAGCAGGATCAGGGCCTGGATTTTATCATTGGATCCTATGGACACACAAGCTTTGCCACCCAAATGAACCCCCACCTGCACAAATCACCTCTTCTACACAGAACATTTTCTTGTTTTGCTGGTTTTATACATTTATTAAAAAAATTATGCTGCCAATATATTGCAGATTATACAACCCAACTTAGATTACTGAGACTGTGTAAAAGATACATTTTTATGCCAACCAATGTGTTTCATGGTATCAAACTGGCCACTTCTTCAGGAAATAGGATGCCATTATGCATGCTGGTTTTGATATTTACAATTGATATCAGTTATTTCCGAATCAGTCAGGAAAATACCTCTTTTGTCCTCCCGTGTTTTGAGACATTTGGGGTTGTTTTCTACTACATTGCCTACCCTGTACCTTGACACAAAACTACCACAAGTTGGAGGTATGACCCAAGTTGGAGGTAGGTTATTAAAGTGTAAGTAAACCCCCCTATCGCTTTCAGCCAAGGAAGCTGCCATCTTTGCCTCTGTTTAATCTACAACTGCCATGATGCTGCACATGTGATCAGTTTAGACACCAGCCATTGGATGGTTTCACAGTTTGGTTGAGAGCACAACCAATGGGAGTGCTACATTTCCGGCACGTGCCGGAAATGAAACTGTTTTATGGATGGGTTTACTTCCGCTTTAAGTGTAACCTACAATGGTACCCGGTATGCAGTGGCCTTTAGAGGGTTACATATGGACAATGCTGGGCGGGTGAGTCTACTATTAAAGCTCAATGCAGTGGACCAAGTAAGAAGGGGATAGAATAAAAATGAACCCTGGGGGGGGGGGGTGTGTTAACGCGTACCATAACGTGCATTGGAGCACTGCAACGCAATCAGCCCTAAAACTTTCATAGATAACTCTTTTGTAAGTTTCTTGTTGACTTTCCTCCTGATTGGGATGTACTTTGATGTGCACTCTTCCCGTGTTAATCATCAAGACTCATTAGTACATTCCGAAATTGAATTTCAAGACTGATTCCTAATTCGTTTTTTATCTTTAATTCATACCGGGGAGAGAGAACCATTTTTTACACTTTCGACTTAACGAGCGTTGTGTCTTAATCTATGTCAGACAAGACGGCAAAGTAAATCCCGTGACGCTCCGTATAATGTTGTAATCAACAAAGCTCTCTGTTTAGCGGGAGATCTTCTATCGAAATGATGAGAAAATTACTCAGCGATGGGGGGGGGAAGTGTCATTGAACTAAGAGAGGAGCCTTTCAGACAAAACTTCTTTTTCTCACCCGTGATTGCCACGGTCACACAAGAGGCGTCTGGGAAAAAGCGTCACAATGGGTCAAAGGTCTCACTGAAAGGCACAGTACATCTCCACTCAATGTGATGACGTCCTCCGAAGAGATGCACAATGTATGTCCTCAGCAAACAAAATATACATTTTATTTTTGTCGTACAGCTCTGAGTACAAAAGTTGCAAGGACAAGACACAATAATTGTTGTGGTCCGGCCTCAACTGAAATAATATTCATCTGTAATCACAATTATCCAAAAGACAAGAGATAAAAAAAAAAACAATATATTGTATTACATGTACACAGGTATAAGTATTAAAAATACTTCCATTTTCACAATTGTTGGACATTAAACTGGACCTTAAAGTATACCTGGAACCAAAAATGTAATATATTGCATGTAGTGGCTGCATTACGTTTCTATTTTCAGGCTTCTTTACTTCATCATTTTTACCTGGCGATCCTTCTAGTAACAACTTCCCGTCCTAGGGCGACAATGCTCATTCACTACACTGTATCTATGGAGGGAGCCATGGTTGTCACAAAGGCTGGACTTTAATTATGTTTTTCTTAATCAATCCTTGTTTCTCCTGAAATGCTCTGCACTGCTGGAGGTTTCTGCTCCTTCCTCTAACTCTCCTCTGCTGAAATGCTTTCTACTGCTGGTGGACGCTCCTCCATCCTCTAATGCCGCGTACACACGAGCGGACTTTACGGCAGACTTTGCCCGGCGGACTTTTCGACGGACTTTACGACGGACTTTCTGAATGAACAGACTTGCCTACACACAATCCACCAAAGTCCATCGAATTCGTACGTGATGACGTACGACCGGACTAAAACAAGGAAGTTGATAGCCAGTAGCCAATAGCTGCCCTAGCGTGGCTTTTTGTCCGTTGAACTAGCATACAGACGAGCGGACATTTTTCGACCGGACTCGATTTCGACGGATTGATTTAAAACATGTTTCAAATCTAAGTCTGTCCAACTTTTGAGAAAACAAAGTCCGCTGGAGCCCACACACGATCGAATTGTCCGACGAAATCCCGTCCGCCGGGCAAAGTCTGACGTAAAGTCCGCTCGTGTGTACGCGGCATAACTCTCTTCTCCTGAAACGCTCTGCTCTGCTGGAAGACTCTGCTCCTTTCTTTCTCTTCTCTTAAAATACTCTACACTGCTGGAGGACTCTGCTCCTTCCTCTGTCTAACTCTCCTCTCCTGAAATACTCAATATTCAATACAACTAGAACATGAACTAGTACAGGGGTATAAAAGATCCTTTGATCAGTTCACAAGTGCATCAAAACTCAACTGAAGGCATCAAAAAACTCTCCAACCGAAGAAGTAAAGCCTTCTTAGAACAGAAGGTCTTCACATGTCTCATCCCATCACATATCCCAAATATAGGAGGTTTAGTCCTCATTTCAGGATAGTGGGCAGAGCTAGGAGGACTTTTGTCCCGTCTCATCCTAACCTTTATGGTTATAATGTCTCAGTGGGCCCATAGACCTACAGTACTCCATAGAAGCCATGGTTTTCATGCACTGCACTGTTGATGGCCAAAAAGGGTGAAACATGCAGTTTGGAATCGGGATTCTTTTTTTTTTTTTTTTTTGGTTTAAAAGTAAATTTATTGAAGTATCACAACAATACAAAAGACAGAAAATTGAACAAATTGCTCATCGGGTACTTGGAGGAATACATGTGCAAAGAATACGAGTAGTAATTACAGCCTTAGACTAATGTATCTCTATATGGTCAAATAATAATGCTCTAAGGTCCCTGGACCCCCCGCCACCAGTACCCCATCCAGGATCTAGCTGCACTGATGGACTAGAGGCCCAGAAACCCAGAGCACAAATTGAAAAAAGAAGAGGCAGAGGAATAAAGTGCTCGCAACATTACGAATATTGAGTAACGCAATAATGACAAAAAGATCATGCACAAAATCATCGTCTAAGAATCAACAAATTGGGTTGTACTCTCAGGGCAAGTCGCACAGAGGTCGGTCACAGGAACTGGAATACTTTATACGTAAGGACCTGAGGGGACAATGAAGGGAGACCTACCCCGAGATCAAAGCCTAGATTAATTAAATAAAAACTAATTAACACCGAGAGCAAGAGAAAAGAAGAATCAGAAAGTGCAGTAAAGTTAAAGGAATCGGGATTCTATCATCTAAGGCTATATTTCCGTGCTACGTCAGCCCACTGTCCTTAAGATGAGGATTAACACTCTTATTTTTGGGAAAAATGAAGTGGGACATGTGAATGCCTTTGCTTCTCAGAAGGCTTTTAGCCCGGGTTCACACCTATGCGAATTAGATGTGCGTTTCCGCACATCTAATTCGCATAGCAGGAGAATGTGACTTGCTCCCTATGGAGCCGGTTCACATATCTCCGGGGCGGCTGCGGTGCGCACTGCACAAAAACGCTGTGCGTCTTTGGCTGCGTTTCAGGGCCGAATTCAGGCATAGAATCTGCCCTGATTTGTCCCTGAAACGGTGAACAGGGATGCACAGCGCTCCTGTGCGGTCCGCAGCGCATTATGGTGTGAACCCGGGCTTACTGATTGGGTTGCAGGGCTTTTTGGTTGCTTTAGTCCCTTTTCACCATAACCTGTATGGCTATACTGTCTTATTGGGTCCTTAGACTTACTCCATACAATGACGTAGCGTGGGGAGCAGCCAGTGCGGTCGCCCTGGTCGTAACATTTAGAGGGGTGCAGACATGGCCGGTGCCACCATAAGGCAGCCCAGGCAGCAGGCAACCTAAAACCTCCATGATGCACCCTCTCTCCTGCCGAGTGCAGCATGAAGGTCTTAGTTTTTCAGCTGCTGTCACTGAGAAAGCAGGGTGAACGGTTCCAAACATGCAGAGGAGGCCGGAGCAGTGGGCAGATTCCGATTCCAAATGTGTGCAGGCAGTGAACACCACGCCATGCGCGCACGCGGGGGGGTGTCAGGCCTGGGGTGCCATGGAGGAGGTCAGGGTGGAGGAGGCTCTCCGCTGGTTGCTGCAGCCGCCATGGGAAATCCTGCTGTAGATATTCTCCTCCCTGCGCGAGATACAGCTAACCCTCCTGTATCTGGTGCTGCAGGAGATTGTGTGTGGGGAGAGGGTTATCTGGGGAGTGTGATCAGAGTGGAGGGATCTGGGGGGATCTGGAAGCGTGATCAGAGTGGAGGGATGGCGGAGAATCTAGGGTCTCCACCTCATCCCTGTAAACCCAAACACATAAGAATTACACAGGTTCTGAGGCTAATTTAATGCAGATAAGGCACCAAGTGAGTTTAATTACCACCTCAATCAGCCACAGAACCTGTGTAATTAATATGTTTTCAGTTTTAAAGGGATGAGGTGGCAACCCTAGGGGGATCTAGGGGTGTGATCACAGTGGAGGGGTCTGGTGGGGGATCTGGGTGTGTGATCAAAGTAAAGGGATCTGAGGGGATCTGGAAATGTAATCAGAGTGGAGGGATGGGGGGTGGGGGGGTAGGATCTGGGGGTGTGATCAGAGTGGAGGAATCTGGGGGGGTCTGGGGGTGTGATCAGAGTGGGGGGAATCTGGAGGGGGTGATCAGAGTGAAGAGATATAGGGGAAGATCTGGGGGTGTGATCAGAGTGGAGGGAATCTGGGGGTGTTACATAGTTACATACCCTGTTTCCCCGAAAATAAGACCTAGCGTGATTGTCGGTGATGGCTGCAATATAAGCTCTACCCCTCAAATAAGCCCTACCCTGTTTCCCCGAAAATAAGCCCTACCCTGAAAAGAAGACCTACAAGGACTTTAACTAGGGCTTATTTGGGCAGTAGGGCTTATATTGCAGCCATCACTGACAATCACGCTAGGTCTTATTTTCGGGGAAACAGGGTAGTAGGTGAGGTTGAAAAAAGACACATGTCCATCAAGTCCAACCCATGTGTGTGATTATATGTCAGTATTACATTGTATATCCCTGTATGTTGCGGTCGTTCAGGTGCTTATCTAATAGTTTCTTGAAACTATGCTCCCCACTGAGACCACCGCCTGTGGAAGGGAATTCCACATCCTTGAATTCTTAAAGTAAAGAACCCTATACGTAGTTTAAGGTTAAACCTCTTTTCTTCTAATTTTAATGAATGGCCACGATTCTTGTTAAACTCCCTTCTGTGAAAAAGTTTTATCCCTATTGTGGGGTCACCAGTACGGTATTTGTATATTTAAATCATATCCCCTCTCAAGCGTCTCTTCTCCAGAGAGAATAAGTTCAGTGCTCACAACCTTTCCTCATAACTAATATCCTCCAGACCCTTTATTAGCTTTGTTGCCCTTCTTTGTACTCGCTCCATTTCCAGTACATCCTTCCTGAGGACTGGTGCCCAGAACTGGACAGCATACTCTAGGTGCGGCCGGACCAGAGTCTTGTAGAGCAGGAGAATTAATGTTTTATCTCTGGAGTTAATCCCTTTTTAATGCATGCCAATATTCTGTTTGCTTTGTTAGCAGCAGCTTGGCATTGCATGCCATTGCTGAGCCTATCATCTACTAGGACCCCCAGGTCTTTTTCCATCCTAGATTCCCCCAGAGGTTCTCCCCCCCAGTGTATAAATTGCATTCATATTTTTGTCACCCAAATGCATTATTTTACATTTTTCTACATTGAACCTCATTTGCCATGTAGTTGCTCACCCCATTAATTTGTTCAGATCTTTTTGCAAGGTTTCCACATCCTGCGGAGAAGTTATTGCCCTGCTTAGTTTAGTATCGTCCGCAAATACAGAGATTAAACTGTTTACCCCATCCTCCAGGTCGTTTATGAACAAATTAAATAGGATTGGTCCCAGCACAGAATCCTGGGAGACCCCACTACCCACCCCTGACCATTCCGAGTACTCCCCATTTATCACCACCCTCTGAACTCGCCCTTGTAGCCAGTTTTCAATCCATGTACTCACCCTATGGTCCATGCCAACTGACCTTATTTTGTACAGTAAACATTTATGGGGAACTGTGTCAAATGCTTTTGCAAAATCCAGATACACCACGTCTACGGGCCTTCCTTTATCTAGATGGCAACTCACCTCCTCATAGAAGGTTAATAGATTGGTTTGGCAAGAACTATTCTTCATGAATCCATGCTGATTACTGCTAATGAAAACCGTTCTCATTACTAATGTATATAGTCCATTATCATCCCCTCCAAGAGTTTACATACTATTGATGTTAGGCTAACTGGTCTGTAATTCCCAGGGATGTATTTTGGGCCCATTTTAAATATTGGTGCTACATTGGCTTTTCTCCAATCTGCTAGTACCATTCCATTCAGTAGACTGTCAGTATAAATTAGGAACAATGGTCTGGCAATTACTTGACTGAGTTCCCTACCCTGTTTCCCCGAAAATAAGACCTAGCGTGATTGTCGGTGATGGCTGCAATATAAGCCCTACCCCCCAAATAAGCCCTAGTTAAAGTCCTTGTAGGTCTTTTTTTCAGGGTAGGGCTTATTTTCAGGGAAACAGGGTAGGGCTTATTTGGGGGGTAGGGCTTATATTGCAGCCATCACCGACAATCACGCTAGGTCTTATTTTCGGGGAAACAGGGTAAGTACCCTCGGGTGCAAGCCATCTGGTCCCGGTGATTTATTAATGTTACGGTAAGTTTCTCAAGTCTAATTTCAATTCTGTCCTCTGTTAACCATGGAGGTGCTTCCTGTGATGTGTCATGAGGATAAACACTGCAGTTTTGGTTACTGAAGCCCCCCGATTACCTTGTGAAGACTGAGGAGAAGAATAAATTCAATACCTTCGCCATCTCCCCATCCTTTGTAACCAGATGTCCTTCCTCATTTTTTATGAGACCAATATGATCTGTCCTTCCTATTTTACTGTTTACATTCTTAAAGAATTTCTTGGGATTTTTTTTGCTCTCCTCCACTATGTGTCTTTCATGTTCTATCTTAGCCATCCTTATTGGACCCTTACATTTCTTGTTGCATTCTTTATAAAGTCCGAATGCTGATGATGATCCCTCAACCTTGTATTTTTTGAAGACCTTCTCCTTTGCTTTTATATGCATTTTTACATTGCAGTTAAGCCATCCAGGACTTCGTTCTTTTAAATTTATTACCCAATGCATTGGCCAATGCCCTTATTTAATATGCTCTTAAAGAAAACCCATCTCTACTCCGTGTTCTTTGTTCCTAAGATTTTATCCCAATTTATGCCTTCTAGCAAGGCTCGTGGTTTAGGGAAGTTGGCTCTTTTAAAATTCAGAGTCTTTGTATTCCCCTTATGTTTCCTATTTGTGTGATTTATACTGAAGCCAATTGACCTGTGATCGCTGTTACCTAAATTGCACCGTATTTCCACATCCGTGATCAGGTCTGTATTGTTGGTAATCAGTAGATCCAGTAACGCTTTATTTTTAGTTGGTGCGTCTACCATCTGACCCATAAAATTGTCCTGCAAGACGTTTAGGAACTGGCGAGCCTTGGATGAATGCGCGGTTCCTTCCACCCAATCTATGTCTGGATAGTTAAAATCCACCATTATGATAACACTTCCCATCCTTGCTGCTAATCCAGTTTGTGGTAGGAGATCTGTCTCCACTTCCTCCCTCAGGTTAGGGGGTCTATAGCATACTCCCAGTATTATTTTCCCCTTAGCTTCATCCCTTTGGAGCTCCACCCATAAGAATTCCACCTCCTCCTTAGCTCCCTTAGTGATGTTATCTCTCACATTCACTTGTACATTATTCTTGATATATAAGCATACCCCTCCCCCTTTTTTACCCTCTCTATCCTTCCAATAAAGGGTATACCCTTGAATGTTTGCCAGCCAATCATGAGGGGGGGGGGGTCTGGGGGTGTGATCAGAGTGGGGGGAATCTGGAGGGGGTGATCAGGGTGGGGGGATCTGGGGTGTGATCAGAGTGGAGAGATCTGAGGGGATCTGGGGGTGTGATCAGAGTGGAGGAATCTGGGGGGGGTCTGGGGGGATGATCAGAGTGGGGGGAATCTGGAGGGGGTGATCAGGGTGGGGGGGATCTGGGGGTGTGATCAGAGTGGAGGGATTTGGGGGGATCTAGAGATGTGATCAGAGTGGAAGGACAGGGGGTGATCTGGGGTGTGATCAGAGTGGAGGGATCTGGGAAGGGATCTGGGGTGTGATCGGAGTGGAGGGATCTGGGGGTGTGATCAGAGTGGAGGGAATCTGGGGGTGTAATCAGAGTGGAGGAATCTTGGGGGGGTCTGGGGGTGTGATCAGGGTGAGGGTATTTGGGGGATTGTGATCAGGGTGGGGGTATCTGGGGGCTGAGATGAGAGTGGGGCTAAATAGGGGGGTGAACAGAGTGGGGGTATCCTAGGGGGTGATCAGGGGGGGTATCTGGGGGGTGTGATCAGAGTGTGGGGGTATTTGGGGGTTTAATCAGGTTGTGGGTATATAGGGGGTTGTGGTCAGGGTGGGGGTATCTGGGGATGTGATCAGAGTGGGGGTATCTGGGGGGTGTGATCAGGACGGAGGTATCTGGGGAGTGTGATCAGGGTGGGGGTATCTGGGGGGGGTCTAGGGGTGTGATCAGAGTGGAGGATTCAGGGGGGATCTGGGGTGTGATCAGAGTGGGGGTATCTTGGGGTGTGATCAGGGTGGGGGTATCTGGGGGTGTGTGATAAGGTGGGGGTATTTAAAAGTTCACAGGTTAGGGGGTGCAAATTGCATGCCTTGCTCCGATCATTGACAACCCACGCTTGTCCACTGACTCCATAGAAGCCATGGTTTTTCACTGTTGATGGCCAAAAAGGGTGAAACATGCAATCAATGGCTCTATCATGTTAGGCTATATATCCACTATACACCAGCCCACTGCCCTGAAATGAAGATTAACCCCCTTATGTTTGGGATATATGGAATGACACATGTGATAACCTTCTCTTCTAAGAAGGCTTGACTGGTTGGGTTGGAGGACTTTTTGGTTCCTTCAGTCTCTTCTCACCATAACCTGTGTGATTATACTTCCCTTCTAAAGACACATGTACAGTGGGGACAGAAAGTATTCAGACCCCCATTTTTCACTCTTTGTTATATTGCAGCCATTTGCTAAAACCATTTAAGTTCATTTTTCCCTCATTAATGTACACACAGCACCCCCATATTGACAGAAAAACACAGAATTGTTGACATTTTTGCAGATTTATTAAAAAAGAAAAACTGAAATATCACATGGTCCTAAGTATTCAGACCCTTTGCTCAGTATTTATTAGAAGCACCCTTTTGATCTAATACAGCCATGAGTCTTTTTGGGAAAGATGCAACAAGTTTTTCACACCTGGATTTGGGGATCCTCAGCCATTCCTCCTTGCAGATCCTCTCCAGTTCTGTCAGGTTGGATGGTAAATGTTGGTGGACACTGGACAGCCATTTTTAGGTCTCTCCAGAGATGCTCAATTGGGTTTAAGTCAGGGCTCTGGCTGGGCCATTGAAGAACAGTCACGGAGTTGTTGTGAAGCCACTCCTTCGTTATTTTAGCTGTGTGCTTAGGGTCATTGTCTTGTTGAAAGGTAAACCTTCGGCCCAGTCTGAGGTCCTGAGCACTCTGGAGAAGGTTTTCGTCCAGGATATCCCTGTACTTGGCCACATTCATCTTTCCCTCAATTGCAACCAGTCGTCCTGTTCCTGCAGCTGAAAAACACCCCCACAGCATGATGCTGCCACCACCATGCTTCACTGTTGGGACTGTATTAGACAGGTGATGAGCAGTGCCTGGTTTTCTCCACACACACCGCTTAGAATTAAGGCCAAAAAGTTCTATCTTGGTCTCATCAGACCAAAGAATCTTATTTCTCACCATTTTGAAGTCCTTCAGGTGTTTTTTAGCAAACTCCATGTGTCTTGCACTGAGGAGAGGCTTCCGGTGGGCTACTCTGCCATACAGCCCCGACTGGTGGAGGGTTGCAGTGATGGTTGACTTTCTACAACTTTCTCCCATCTCCCGACTGCATCTCTGGAGCTCAGCCACAGTGATCTTTGGGTTCTTCTTTACCTCTCTCACCAAGGCTCTTCTCCCCCGATAGCTCAGTTTGGCCGGATGGCCAGCTCTAGGAAGGGTTCTGGTCGTCCCAAACATCTTCCATTTAAGGATTATGGAGGCCACTGTGCTCTTAGGAACCTTAAGTGCAGCAGAAATTTTTTTGTAACCTTGGCCAGATCTGTGCCTTGCCACAATTCTGTCTCTGAGCTCTTCAGGCAGTTCCTTTGACCTCATGATTCTCATTTGCTCTGACATGCACTGTGAGCTGTAAGGTCTTATATGGACAGGTGTGTGGCTTTCCTAATCAAGTCCAATCAGTATAATCAAACACAGCTGGACTCAAATGAAGGTGTAGAACCATCTCAAGGATGATCAGAAGAAATGGACAGCACCTGAGTTAAATATATGAGTGTCACAGCAAAGGATCTGAACACTTAGGACCATGTGATATTTCAGTTTTTCTTTTTTAATAAATCTGCAAAAATGTCAACAATTCTGTGTTTTTCTGTCAATATGGGGTGCTGTGTGTACATTAATGAGGAAAACAAATGAACTTAAATGATTTTAGCAAATGGCTGCAATATAACAAAGAGTGAAAAATGTAAGGGGGTCTGAATACTTTCCATCCACACTGTATATATATATTTATATATATATATATATATATATATATATATATATATATATATATATATATATATTAATAGCTATTCAGTTTGTCGTACTTTTACTAGCTTTGACTCTTTTTCCAATGACTGCTAACATTTCGGCAATTGTGACCCCCCCCCCCCTATACAATGGGCCCATTATTCACACCTCCATCCATTCCCGGCGCTGCGTTCTTGCTTTCCTGTGGATGAATGGGTACATAACATTACGGCGAGTACATGATGTACAATGAAATCTGATTTGTCATTGCTGGTGCTTTCATAAGGCCGGTAAATTCACACTGCAGATTTGCATTTATATGGAATGAAAAGATGAATTTGTGAAGAAAAAACATGGCAGGTATAGTACAACATTTACCTTAAGGAGAATAAAACCTTTGTGTGCCTGACGAGCTTCCCACGTAATGCAATATGTGCAAATCGTCATAGAGTTCTTTTGCTCCCAATGCGTCATCGAGATTGATTGTCCAAACACTTGATCAACGCTTATATGAAATTGAGTGGCAAGATATTGCTAGTATATATGAGTATATAGAAGCCCCGAATCAGTTTAGAAGGAACAATTTTTTTACCAAAACGATTAACGGAAACTAATCTTCAATATATCAAATACGCTAATCACAGCGAATAGCTAAATGCACACATGAAATACATAACGTATAATCGGACCTTTTTACCTTCCAAAGGGTTTGCATTTCTGTTCATCCAGTCTGGAGGATTACACAGCCCTGTCACAAAAGAAAGCCCTGTCTGGCATTGCAGGAGACCTCATTTTAATCTGTTGAATCACACAGGTTTTGTCCCCCAGTAAGGTCATGGCTGGCAGGCTTGCAGATGGTTTGTATGTGTAACCTAGGTTTGCCACCTACACATGGTTTGGAGCTTCTGGGTTTGTGACTGATATGCAGGAATCTGTTCTCGGTCCTGGAGCCCAGAGACTTTGTAGAGCTCTGGGTAGGATGAAGCCTCAATTCCTATGTCTGCACTTTCCCTCGTAGCCAGACCTCCTTATTAGTCTCAGCTGTCCTCAGGTCTTTATATACGAAAGCTGACTGATGCTCAGGGCTCTTTCTCTCTGCTATGGAAGCTTGCTGCTGGGTGAAAAGGCCAAGTACTGACAAAACACTAAAAAGGTTCATGTGCTATCTGCTGGTTTCGGGGAACCCCTAAGGATCTGACATGAAGTTAGTTAGAGGTTTTGCTAGGTATATTCTATGGACTTGCTGTACAAAGCCATCTTGATTGTTTGCTGCCTTGCTTGAATACAGGACTAACCTGCTTGGACTGTTCCTGGGTGTCCCTGTCTCATGCATGGTTAGCGTTGTCAATACCAGTATGCCCCCCTTGCAATATATACAGTATATATATATATATATATATATATATATATATATATATATATATATATATATATATATATATGTATATATATATATATATATATATATATATATTATATTACCACAATTATTGGGACGCCTGCCTTTACAAGAACATGAATTTTAATGGCATCCCAGTCTTATGCCCCGTACACACGGTCGGACATTGATCAGACATTCCGACAACAAAATCCTAGGATTTTTTCCAACGATGTTGGCTCAAACTTGTCTTGCATACACACGGTCACACAAAGCTGTCGGAAAATCCGATCATTCTGAACGCCGTGACGTAAAACACGTACGTCGGGACTATAAACGGGGCAGTAGCCAATAGCTTTCATCTCTTTATTTATTCTGAGCATGCGTGGCACTTTGTGCTTCGGATTTGTGTACACACGATCGGAAATTCCGACAACGGATTTTGTTGTCGGAAAATTTTATAGCCTGCTCTCAAACTTTGTGTGTCGGAAAATCCGATGGAAAATGTGTGATGGAGCCCACACACGGTCGGAATTTCCGACAACAAGGTCCTATCACACATTTTCCGTCAGAAAATCCGACCGTGTGTACGGGGCATAAGTCCGTAGGGTTCAATATTGAGTTGGCCCACCCTTTGCAGCTATAACCGCTTCAGCTCTTCTCGGAAGGCTGTCCACAAGGTTTAGGAGTGTGTCTATGGGAATATTTGACCATTCTTCCAAAAGCACATTTGTGAGGTCAAGCACTGATGTTGGACTAGAAGGCCTGGCTCGCAGTCTCCGTTCTAATTCATCCCAAAGGTGTTCTATCGGGTTGAGGTCAGGACTCAAGGCCAGTCAAGTTCCTCTGCCCCAAACTCGCTCGTCCATGTCTTTATGTACCTTGTTTGTGCACTGGTGCACAGTCTTGTTCGAACAGGAAAAGGCCATCCCCAAATTGTTCCCACAAAGTTGAGAACATGAAATTGTCCAAATTATCTTGGTATGCAGATTCCTCAAGAGCTACCTTCACTGGAGGGGCCAAGCCCAACCCCTGAAAAAGAAACCCCACACCATAATTCCCCTCCACCAAATGATTTGTGCCAGTGTACAAAGCAGGGTCCGTAAAGACATGGATGAGCGAGTTTGGGGTGGAGGAACTTGATTGGCCTGCACAGAGTAATATATATATTAAGAGGCAAAGAGGAAGAGGACCCCTTGTCAATATTTTTTGGTATCAAAGCCTCATTGGGAATATTTTCTTTCACTTTCTGTCTTGGAGGCACAGCAGGAATGAGGGGAAATCTCTCTGAAGTAAGGAAAATCCTCTCTTAGACAATTGTTACCCAACCAAATGTTCCCCATTAGTAGAATTCACCTTTATCCATTTTATGGTGAGAACTCCAAATTTTGGATTTTTTCCCCTAACTTTCATTCCCACTGACAAGTCACCAGGAGAAATAGAGATGGTGAATAAAACCTGACAGTGATTCCAGCCCTTTCCTACTCTATACAAAATGAAAAGTAAAGAGATTTGGCTTTAGATACAATTGAACTGGTTGAAAACGAGAAAAAAAAAATAAAAAAATCCCCCACTTCCTTGGCTCCATTTATTTTGATCATCTAAATTCATTTCTTCTCACTGGACTTACTTAAAATCCACTTCACTGTGTTAAATGTTGCTTTTCAATACATTTCCCCCCCCCCCAAACATTCCATGAGCTTGACGGATATGTCCCTTGGACTGCATTGTTTTGAGGCAGTCACTGGTAGACCAGTGGTGGCTGGTGCTCTATTTTCTTGGGGGCCGCGGCCCCCACCCAGCCAGCCAACCACCTCCCACCCCCGGCGCTCGTTCGATCGATCGATCGCTCGCTGCTTTGCTCGCCCATTGCCCGCCAGGTCCCCCGCCAGCCCCGCACTTACCCCATCCAGGTCGAGGCTCCCCCCCCCCCCCGTGCCTCCTCCCGACTCCCTGCATTCGCTTCTCCTCCTGGCCAATCATGATTTAGAACTCGCAGCCAAGGACTCCTGGCCAATCAGGTCTCAGGACCCACTTCCTGATTGGCTGGGAGGAGAAACAGGAGGACATTAGCAAATATTAATTATGCCACACAACTGGGTGGGCTCAGCCCACCCTTTTTGAAGCCAATTAGAGCCTCAGGCTCTAATCATGTCCTAATCTCCCTGCATGGAGATTAGGGGTCAGGCGCATGGATTAGGTGGGCGGCGCCCCCGCGCCCCATATGAGCTGCCGCCACTGTGGTAGACACAGATGGGGAGATTTACTAAAACTGGTGCACACAGAACCTGATCGGAACCAATCAGCTTCTAACTTCAGTTTGTTCAATTAAGCTTTGCCAGTAAACCCCAGAAGCTGATTGGTTACTATTCACAGCTGCACCAGTTTTAGTAAATTTCCTCCAGAGAGTGGAAACAGTAAAACATAATAACTACTACTAGCAATGATAACCTTTCATATGAGTATACATAGCTGCATCATGTCTATACAATATATATCATGACAAAAGTTAAAACATTTTTAAAAACAAGAATTTTTACATTAAACATATATTTTCCAGGTGAAAAACTAAGACATTAGATAATTATATCATTTAAATGGGCTTTTCTATTTATTTATTTATTTTTTTTTTTTATTGTTTTTTTTTTTAAATCTAATGAAGTGTGGTAAACTCAGAATGAACAGGCTGCATTCGATCTGACCCCCCCCTCCAGAGTATCTAATTCCTGCCGCCTGTGTGGTTAACTTCTCTGTATAGACGCACTGTCCTCCTGCACCCTCCCCTCCATGATTGTATTATTGAGGGATAGTAGGATAGGATGCCAGTGCTGGAAGGCTGTATAAAAACATACGACATATATGGTTATATTTACTAATTTAAATGGCTCCTGATTTCAAAACAGTATCCATAGCACAGAAGTTCTTTTAGAGCAAGTGAATTGGCCGTCTTGTCGCAGCGAGGTTGGACGGCCCGTTGGGGGGGAGGTTGCGGACGGTCAAGATTTGAGGTTGTTTCTGTAGACCAGGGTGGTCGTCCTTTCCAGCTGTTTTTCCATTAGGAGGTCCAGGTCTTGGGAGGCCTTGTCCAGTTGCTCGGCCAGGTGAAATGTGGTGTCCAGCAGCTGATCCATCATGAGAAAGTTTTTCTTCAGTCTACGCAACAAACAAACAAAAAAAAATTTTGTAAAAATATTTGCAAATGTTTTAATAGATAAAATGTAATAGATTTGCATACATATTGGTTGGCTTCTTCTAGATCAGCCTTTCTCAACCTTTTCAACACTGAGGAACCCTTCAGTTTCGGGAAACCCCTGTTAAAAATTAAAAATCTATAACTCACGATACATTAGTGCGATGGTCAGTGGGAAGAATGCTCCTTACACTTGTGGTTATTGGGAAGAATTACCCCCTTACAGATAGCTAAAAAGATCAATGGTGTCAGTGGGACCTTACCCGAGAGGCAGAAATTGACCATTGCTCAAGGAACCTCTAGCAACTTCTGAAGGAACCCTGCGGTTCCATGGAACCCTGGTTGAGAAACCCTGTTCTAGATGCTACAATTATCTGGTATGCCCCCTATG
This sequence comes from Lithobates septentrionalis, assembly GCA_037952835.1. Lineage (NCBI taxonomy): Eukaryota > Metazoa > Chordata > Amphibia > Anura > Ranidae > Lithobates > Lithobates septentrionalis. Next base: position 35,145 of record JBBDGP010001712.1, on the reverse strand, counting down.
GATCAGAGCAATCTTTACACCTCTGCTATAGGTCAGTTTATTCAGTATTATGTTTGCTTTTACTTAAAGAGTAAATTCAGTCCCCTCTTTACTGGCTTCACCCCCCCCCCCCCCAGGTACCTCCATTATGGCACATTCACAGATGCACTGAAGATCTCTGGCCATGTTTTCAGGTCCTGGTAGGGCCCTTGGGTACATCTGCACATGTGCAGGAGATTTTCTGTACATGCGTAAAGATGGCATGGTTTTGGGGCTCCTCGTAATAGCTATCTTGTGCATGCACAAGGAAACCCATGCTTACACCGATGTTCTGGGAGACCCATGTGCACAGATGTGCCGCAGGACTCACTCGGAACCCCGAAGCCCAGAGGCATATCTTCGTTTGTGCATTATCTGGGGAAGGGGGACACAAACTTTACTTTTGCATAGGCAAAAAATTTTGGAAAAGTCTTAAAAAAAATATTAATACAAAAAAAATAAATAAATAAATATAATATAAATATATTATATAAATAATATAAATAAATAATATAAATATATATATATATATATATATATATAATTTTTTTAAAGAATTTTCCAAATGTTTCCAAACATATATATTAATATTATACTGTGTATGTATATATATATATATATATATATATATATTAAGACTTTTCCAAATTTTTCCAAACATATATATAATGTGTATGTATGTGTGTGTATATATATATATATATATATATATATATATATATATATATATATATATATATATATATATATATATAAATGTATATATATAATTGGGAGGGGGGTTGGAGGAGGCAGGGCAATATAGCAGTTTAGGGTAAAGAGCTGGCTTTGGGATAACAAAGTAATACATATATAATTATTTTTAGAACAAGCAAGGCTTTCTTTTGGTGATATTGTCTTCCAATAATGATTTTATTTTTATGCAATGCATAGACAACAAACTTTGCAAAACTAAAAAAAAAAAAAAACAACACTTTTTCTACTTTTAACAGTGTTAGTTAAAAAAAAAAACGTGTGTTACTGTACATTTTACACATTTTATATTTTTTTATATTTTATTTATATTATTTTTTTTTACATTATAGATTTTTTACATATATTTTTTAATTTGTTTATATTATTTGTTTTATAATTTTATTTTTATTATATTTTTTACATTTTTTTTTATAATTTGTCCTGTTTAAAGGGGTTATAAACCCTCAAGGTTATTCACCTCAATGCATTCTATGTATTAAGGTGGAAAAACCTCCTGTGATGCAGCAGCCCCCCCCCCCGAGCCCCCCTTTTACTTACCTGAGCCCCATAACTCCAGCGACAGGAACGAGCACACCAGCTGTGGCCAGTGTCCGGATTGGATAGATTAATAGCAGCGCAGTCATTGGCTCCCGCTGCTGTCAAGCAAATCCAATGACGTGGGCCCCGGGGGGCAGGGGCCGAGTCCTGCTGTCTGTGTCAATAGACGCAGAAGCAGGACTCGGGAGCGCGCCTGCATGAGTGTCCCAAAGGAGAGCGCTTCTCCGGCCTGCCACTCAAGAAGAGGAGCCAGGAGCGCCGCGGAGGGACCCCAGAGGATCGGGGCCAACTGCATAGAGGAGGTAAGTATGATATGTTTGTTATTTAAAAAAAAACAAAAAAAAATGAGGGTTTAGTAACCCTTTAATCACTAAAATTGTAATTTTGATACAAAGCATTGCAAAGTTTACAAGTGTAATAAAGGCTTTTTATTTTGTGTTTTTTTATTGCTACACTTAAAAATTAATGAACCAAATTAACTACTTCCGGACCGGCTCACGCCGAAAAATGTCGGCACTTTGAAGAGGGATATCGGATAAAAGTGGTCTCTGTGGTGGATTCGCTGCAAGATCACTTTTATCTGCAGCAGGAGAGGGGCCCCTGTTGGTGGGACAGGAGGGAAGCCATTGGCACTGCAATGGGGGGGGGGGGGGGTGGATGGTGCCAGGGCCGTCTTTAATATGGATTGGAACCTGGGCAAAACTTTTCTTGGGCCCCCCCATGCAGTTTCGCTCTCCACCTGCTCTGAGACATACAATGAATAGCAGCTAGACTCAAAATCAGTTTACTGAATCAGATCAGGCAGCTATTGCGATTGGTTGCCAGAGGTTACAGTGTATCATTACTGCTCACTGACTGGTTGCTAGAGGTTACAGAACACATTACTGCTCACTGATTAGTTGCTAGAGATTATAGCACATGATTTAAGTTTGTTGATTGGTTGCTAGAGATTACTGTGGATATGACCTCAGAGGGGCATGATATACATATTAATGCCGCCCGCCGCCGCTATTTACATATGAATGCCGGTAATTTACATATAAACACAGGGTCTGCAGGTGAGTCATCTGTACACAACAATAGGGCAGAGCTGGGCAGCATTAGTAGCAGCACTTTACACTGAGATATTGGGACGCAGCACGGGACTAAAACATTAAGGGACGAGGGAATTTAAACCAGGATAGTTGGCAAGTATGAGGCAGCTGCTTTGGGCCCCACAACAATGACAGGCCCCTTTTGCCCTGCCTTAAAGATGGAGCTGTGTGGTGCACAGGGGGGATGATCAGTGCAGCGGGCAGTGAGGAGGTGTCACATCGCCTCCATGCTGCCTGCAAATTGCCTCTGAAAGCGATCTGGAAAGAGGTTTAAATCTAGCCTTAAAGTGGTTGTAAACCCTCACATATACCCAGTGAAGTGACTGGCCTTAGATGATACACAGAGATTAAACAAATCCTCCTACATAAGTTGTACCTCTTTATCAGCAGTCTTCTCTCCTCTACATCCATTCCAAGTCCAGAATTTATAAAGCTTGTCTGAGAGTTCAGAAAAAAAGGAGGCGGAGAGCTAAAGTTACACTCTGTAGAGCTCAGTGAGGAGATCTCTGAGAGCTGATTGGAAGGAAGAGACACACCCCCCTCCACACAGCATACAGGAAGAGAGCTGAGGCTGTCAATCTGCTGCAGGTCCCTCCCCTGTCACCTTTTTCCTCTTGGTGTCAGGAAAACTTGTCAGAAGTGACTCATGATGATAGCAGAGGAACAAAGCAGCAGACAGAAATGACATTTAGGGGTGTATAGACATGTGCAGTATGTTTCTTTCAGAATCCGGTTTTTGTTATCCTTTAATAATTTTTTTATTCGAAAACCTGAAAATTCGAAAATCTGGAATAATAACTAACTATTAAATTATAGGTATTGGAATTTCCTTTCAAATGTGGCTGTTAGTGAACGTAAGGAATACGAAGTTATCCGAAGTTACGAATGATCCGAAATAATGAATGGCGTATCTAAACGAATGGAACGTAACGAATTAATAATAATAAATAATAATAATAAAAACTTTTTATTATTATTATTTATTATTAATTTGTTCCGTTCCATCTGTTTAGATGCGGCATTCGTCATTTCTGATCATTTGGAAGTTTGGATAAATTTGTATTCTTTACGTTCACTAAGGCCCCTTTCCCACTGAGGCGCTTCTAAACTGCCAGTAAAGCATTTGAGCGCTTTTGAAGAGCTTTTCAGGCGCTTTTGAAGAGCTTTCCATTCATTATAAAAAGCGCCTGAAAAGCTCACGCAAAAACTATTTCAATTAAAATCGATGAATGCTTTCACACTAGGGCAGTGCGCTGGCAGGGCGGTGAAAAAACGCCCCTCTCCATTGATATGAATGGAAAGCTCTTCAAAAGCGCCTGAAAAGCTCTTCAAAAGCACCTGAAAAGCTCTTCAAAAGCGCCTGAAAAGCGCTCAGTGTTTTACTGGCAGTTTAGAACCACTTTAATGCTACATGGAAAGTTAAAAATAAAATTAATTGCAATTATTATGGAAATTAAATTCTTAATACAATAATTAAATTATTATTTAAATTAAAATAAATGTAATAAAATTATCACAATATTTAAATTATTATTAAAATTAAAATTAAATTTTAATAAAATGGTCATCATCTGCCCTTACTCAACCGTGGCTATGAGTACTAGAGAGAAATCAAAGTGATTTCTCAACAAAATAAAGATCAGTGATAAAGATCAACTTCTCCATCCATCCATGGAGATATGGGTGGATGGAGGAGTTTGCTTTGATCATTAAAAATGAATAAATAGTGTTTTTGGTTTGTGGGGCTCTATTTACAGAAAGTGTTTCTTCAATCTGATCATAGTTGAAGCTCCTTCACTATCCCATGGCACTGTTACGCCTGTAAAAAGAAGAGAAATGACCCCTCAAATTCGTTTTCGGTTGATTTTACAGGGATATCTGGAAATGATACAGCCCTTCCCCTTATGGGATGCATCCTACATGACGATAAGGAAGACAGCTTCTTGTTCAGAAGCATGTTAGCCGTGAGATAATTCAATTGCTCGCCCAGACGTTATCAATCTCCTCCTAACCAAAGTGCTTTGTACAACACATAAAGCACATTCCCTTCTCTTTTGCACAGGAAGCCAACTGAAGAACGTTTTCCGTAAAATGCCATCAAGGGAAAGTCTTTATAATTTGTTTCTTCACATCATATTTAATAATGGGAGGATAATTAACCTCATTCACACAGGAAGAGGCTCTGGAAAGGAGAGCTGGGCGGTGAGCCATCGATCGCTTTTAAGGGGGGTGTATTTTTATTGTGGTCAAGACTTAAAAATACAATTTAGCAGAAGGAGCTTTAAGGTTATTTTTCACGTGCTTCCGGTGTCTTCTTTTGTGGCCAAGAACCATAAAAGCTTTGGGTGCAGCTCCAAGACAGTCATCCTGTAATACTCTGGTTGCTTACATTGAAGGCAGGTGCCAGCATTAAGAGAGCCTGCGCTGGCTCTGTATACACAAGTGGAAAAGGAAAGATGGAACGCAATCCAAAAGAAACAGCCCAGGTCCCCATATGACTAAGGCTTGTGGGCAGGGCGAAACGTGTCGGACTTGTCCTGGGAGCAGTCGGGCTTAAGCCACTTTCACGTTTTCTTACCTAGGCCATTTATTCAGAGTGCAGCCTTCCATCTCTCCTATGCCTTCTTTTGCTTCAATGCTAAAAAAAGGCTGTTGTTTACAGAGGCCTGTAGCTCAAGCTGATTTAGGGTAATTTTACACCCTGACTTTCCCTCCTTCCAGTAGTATCAAAGAGGACCTGTACTGTTAAAAGGGCCAGCTGAGAGCAAAGGACTACTCACTACCCTGTTTCCCCGAAAATAAGACCTAGCATGATTGTTGGTGATGGCTGCAATATAAGCCTTACCCCCCAAATAAGCCCTACCCTGTTTCCCCGAAAATAAGCCCTACCCTCAAAATAAGACCTACAAGGATTTTAACTAGGGCTTATTTTGGGGGTAGGGCTTATATTGCAGCCATCACCGACCAATTTTAGGCCCATCTCACTTATTAATGTAGACATTAAAATACTGACCAAGATCCTGGCCAATCGTTTAAACTCCTTCCTACCACGCCTGGTCAAAAAAGACCAGGTGGGGTTCGTTCCGGGGAGACAAGCAGGAGACGCTATTAGACGTATAATACAACTTCAGCACACAGCCCATAGCCGGTCTATAGCAACTATGTTACTGTCTCTTGACATGAACAAGGCCTTTGATACTTTGTCCTGGCCTTACCTGACAAAGGTACTCAGTCACTATGGCTTCGGATCGTCATTCTTGCAATGGGTAATGGCACTATATGATTCCCCCCAGGCTAGGGTCAAATACTATGGTTTCGAATCAGTTCCATTTTCCATCAGGAGGGGGACTCGGCAGGGATGCCCACTCTCCCCACTCCTATTTATTTTGGCCATGGAACCTTTGGCAGAGGCGATCCGATCCCACCCGGACATAACTGGTGTTGAGATAGCAGGGACACCCCATAAGATATCACTGTTCGCAGATGATATTCTCCTAACCCTAACAAACCCTAGAATCACCCTACCTAACTTGTTCTCTTTACTAGACTCTTTTGCCTCCCTTTCTGGCTTGTCCGTTAACCCCACCAAATCAAAAGCCATGTCAATTAATCTTCGGTCCTCAGACTTGATAACCTTAAAAAATACCTTCACGTTCCAATGGCTGACCTCATTACCCTACCTGGGGATCCGGCTCACCCCAACCTACGCAGGACTCTATAAGGCAAATTTTCCTCCTATACTTAAGAAGCTGACAGACATGTTGTCCTCTTGGACTCATCTCCCACTATCCTGGTTCGGCAGGATCGTGGCAATTCGTATGACATACCTGCCAAAATTACTCTACTTCTTTAGAGTCCTACCGGTCCCGATCCCGCCGCATATCCTACGAATACATCAGCGCAAAATCCTGAAATTTGTCTGGGGTTCTACCCGCCCCAGAATCAATAAGCAAATACTATATGCCCGCAGAATCAATGGTGGACTTTCAGTCCCTAACCTACAAGCCTACTATATAGCTGCAAACATAGCCCCGTTATCCCAACTCCATGCACAACACCAAATGCCGCTATGGGCCACTATGGACCTAGTGGACTCACACCCAACACCAATCTTCTCATTGCCCTGGCTCCCTCCCACATATCGTCCTCTCGTGACGGGGCCATGTCTGGCCCATTCCCTTCACATGTGGGACTCGGTAAAGTATTCGGCTGGCCTGATTTCTCCTCATCTAACCCTACTTCAATTTCCCCAGTGCCCATTGTTCCCACCAGGCTGGGAAAATCCCCAGCAATTCTCCTGGTGGAAGACAAACGGATTCACGGACATTCACTCTTTTTTCACCCCCACCAGGATAATATCATTCGAGGCTCTACGCTCCTCTCACGATATTCCGTTACGTGAACACTTTAGCTACCTGCAGATTCGTCACTTTCTCCAGGGGCTTATAAAATCTCAACCGACCCCTTATATTTTGACCCCCTTCGAGAACTTCTGCAGAGCAAGACCCCAAACCTCGGGTTTAATATCACTGGTCTATTCCTCTATTATTACCTCTAAAAAACCACCGACACAACTCTGTCACCTTCAATGGGAAAGGGAACTAGGAAAACAGCTCGATCCGGAGGATTGGCAGGTCATGACTTTAGCAATATCCAAATGCTCAAAGAATGTCATCTTTTTAGAAAATGCCTATAAGATACTTTACAGGTGGTACTACACGCCTGCTAGACTGGCCCGGTTCATTCCAGCCTACTCTCCCTTGTGCTTCCGAGGGTGCTCCCAGGAGGGCACAATGTCGCACATCTGGTGGACCTGTCCGAGGGTACGCAGGTTATGGATTAGAGTTTACTCCCTCCTCCGAAGCATACTCCATGCTGACCTCAAAAAGGATCCGTTCGAGGCACTTCTCTGCAAACCAATTGCGGAGCTGCTTCGCCCGGAGCGCCAGCTGGCTCTGCATCTCTTTACTGCAACCAAACTAACGATAGCTAGGGCATGGAAGACACAGACACTAAGTTATGAGGCGGTTAAGAATCGCATGGATGATATAATGGTTAACGAAAAGCTGACCGCTGTCCTTTCGGACACTCATGATAAGTTCCTGAAGGTATGGAGGCCATGGGTCGAATATACTAAACCCACTAGATTTGATACCACCCTTCTTTGGATTTAATGCACTCTTGCTCCCCACCGCGGGGACCCACCCTCCCCCCTTTCTTCCTCTTTTCTCCTTTCCCCCTATTCTTTACTCCTCCCTTCTCAACTAATCTCTGCCCCTAGCTCTTCTTTAACCTCCCTTTCAAAAATGTTTTCAGCCTCTGTTATATTCTTATTGTTTTGTTTTTCTCTGATTTACTAGCATACTTATTTTATTTATAAGATGCTAAACTTTTTGTTATGTTTATTCATGATTAGGGATGAGCTTCGTGTTCGAGTCGAACCCATGTTCGACTCGAACATCGGCTGTTCGACCGTCCGTCGAATTGCGAACGTTATGGGCCGTTCGCGCCAAATTCGTGTGGCGCGTCACGGGCCATAATTCACTGCGGCATCGCAGTGCATTGCTGGCTGATGATTGGCCAAGCATGCACTATGACCCGCATGCTTGGCCAATCACAGCGCCGTCAGTAGAGAGAGCTGTAATTGGCCAAAGCCAGGGTGGCTTTGGCCAATTATGGCTCAGGGGATTTAGTACACGCCCCACACTATATAAGGCCGCCTGCACGGCGGCCCTGTGTAGTGTGTTCCGGTGTGCTGATAGAGAGAGAGACAGACAGTGTCATTTGATTTGAGTTAGATAGATTAGGCTAGATCTGTTCCTGCTATTTACATTTAGTGCAGTGCGTCCTGCTCACAGTGTTCAGCTAGATCCGTTCCTGCTATTTACATTTAGTGCAGTCAGTGCGTTCTGCTCACAGTGTTCAGCTAGATCCGTTCCTGCTATTTACATTTAGTGCAGTGCGTCCTGCTCACAGTGTTCAGCTAGATCCGTTCCTGCTATTTACATTTAGTACAGTGCGTCCTGCTCACAGTGTTCAGCTAGATCTGTTCCTGCTATTTACATTTAGTGCAGTCAGTGCGTCCTGCTCACAGTGTTCAGCTAGATCCGTTCCTGCTATTTACATTTAGTGCAGTGCGTCCTGCTCACAGTGTTCAGCTAGATCCGTTCCTGCTATTTACATTTAGTGCAGTCAGTGCGTCCTGCTCACAGTGTTCAGCTAGATCCGTTCCTGCTATTTACATTTAGTGCAGTCAGTGCGTCCTGCTCACAGTGTTCAGCTAGATCCGTTCCTGCTATTTACATTTAGTGCAGTCAGTGCGTCCTGCTCACAGTGTTCAGCTAGATCTGTTCCTGCTATTTACATTTAGTGCAGTCAGTGCGTCCTGCTCACAGTGTTCAGCTAGATCCGTTCCTGCTATTTACATTTAGTGCAGTGCGTCCTGCTCACAGTGTTCAGCTAGATCCGTTCCTGCTATTTACATTTAGTGCAGTCAGTGCGTCCTGCTCACAGTGTTCAGCTAGATCCGTTCCTGCTATTTACATTTAGTGCAGTGCGTCCTGCTCACAGTGTTCAGCTAGATCCGTTCCTGCTATTTACATTTAGTGCAGTCAGTGCGTCCTGCTCACAGTGTTCAGCTAGATCCGTTCCTGCTATTTACATTTAGTGCAGTCAGTGCGTCCTGCTCACAGTGTTCAGCTAGATCCGTTCCTGCTATTTACATTTAGTGCAGTCAGTGCGTCCTGCTCACAGTGTTCAGCTAGATCTGTTCCTGCTATTTACATTTAGTGCAGTCAGTGCGTCCTGCTCACAGTGTTCAGCTAGATCTGTTCCTGCTATTTACATTTAGTGCAGTCAGTGCGTCCTGCTCACAGTGTTCAGCTAGATCCGTTCCTGCTATTTACATTTAGTGCAGTGAGTCCTGCTCACAGTGTTCAGCTAGATCCGTTCCTGCTATTTACATTTAGTGCAGTCAGTGCGTCCTGCTCACAGTGTTCAGCTAGATCTGTTCCTGCTATTTACATTTAGTGCAGTGCGTCCTGCTCACAGTGTTCAGCTAGATCTGTTCCTGCTATTTACATTTAGTGCAGTCAGTGCGTCCTGCTCACAGTGTTCAGCTAGATCCGTTCCTGCTATTTACATTTAGTGCAGTGCGTCCTGCTCACAGTGTTCAGCTAGATCCGTTCCTGCTATTTACATTTAGTGCAGTCAGTGCGTCCTGCTCACAGTGTTCAGCTAGATCCGTTCCTGCTATTTACATTTAGTGCAGTGCGTCCTGCTCACAGTGTTCAGCTAGATCTGTTCCTGCTATTTACATTTAGTGCAGTGCGTCCTGCTCACAGTGTTCAGCTAGATCCGTTCCTGCTATTTACATTTAGTGCAGTGCGTCCTGCTCACAGTGTTCAGCTAGATCCGTTCCTGTTATCTTCCTACTGACAGGCAGGCTTGTCTGGTTACAGTATATAAAGCTACCTGAAGAAAATTACAGGTGTTCTATCCCAGCTTAGTGCAGCTACAGGCCATTAGTATGGCTGGAAGGCCAAGAAGGAGAGGCAGACAGTCACAAGCCAATAAGAGAGGGCAAGCAGGCTCTGTGTCTAGTGCTGGTCGTGGACATACCTCCCAACTTTTGAACTTGACAATGAGGGACACTTATGCCGCGTACACACGGTCGTACTTTTCGTCTACAAAAGTCAGACAGCCTGTCCGACAGACTTCCGGCAGACTTTCGGTGGACTTGCGGCGGACTTGCGGCCTACTTTCTAACGAACGGACTTGCCTACACACGACCACACAAAAGTCGGTCGGATTCGTACGTGATGACGTACACCGGACTAAAATAAGGAAGTTCATAGCCAGTAGCCAATAGGTGCCCTAGCGTGGCTTTTTGTCCGTCGGACTAGCACACAGACGAGCGGATTTCGGGGTCCGTCGTAGTTACGAAGTAAAGTTTTAAAGCATGTTTCAAATCTAAAGTACGTCGGATTTGAGGCTAAAAAAGTACGTTGAAAGTCCGGAGAAGCCCACACACGATCGGATTACCAGCCAGCTTTAGTCCGTCAGCGTCCGTTGGACTTTTGTAGACGAAAAGTACGACCGTGTGTACGCGGCATTAGAAGATCCGATGTGTGGAGAGCGCAGCGCACCATGCCGAGAAGTGGGCGTGGCCAGCAAAAAAGGGCGTGGCCATTTGGTTGTGGTTTAAGAGGTGTGGTCAATCATATTGGAGACATGTTTACATCACTATAATATATCTCAATTTAACAAAAGTCTGTCTATTTTTACACTATTTTTAGAGTATTTTGCTTAAAGTTTATTAGAAGAATGTAATGTAGTTGAATACAGTTGGACTGAGAAACTCTCTTATGTTTCTGCATACATCCTGACCTCTGAAGACACGCAGCGCACTGGATGGGGCCACATGTCCAGAGAGACCCCAGGATGGGATGGGGGGGTGGACAGGGAGATCGCAGGATGGGACGGGGAGATCGCAGGATTGGACAGGGAGATCGCAGGGTGGGACGGGGAGATCGCAGGGTGGGACGGGGAGATCGCAGGGTGGGACGGGGAGATCGCAGGGTGGGACGGGGAGATCGCAGGATTGGACAGAGAGATCGCAGGATTGGACAGAGAGATCGCAGGATGGGACGGGGGGGGGTGGACAGGGAGATCGCAGGATGGGACGGGGAGATCGCAGGGTGGGACAGGGAGATCGCAGGGTGGGACGGGGAGATCGCAGGATGGGACGGGGAGATCGCAGGATGGGACGGGGAGATCGCAGGATGGGAAGGGGAGATCGCAGGATGGGAAGGGTGGTGGACGGGGAGATCGCAGGAAGGGAAGGGGGGGTGGACGGGGAGATCGCAGGATGGGACGGGGAGATCGCAGGATGGGACGGGGAGATCGCAGGATTGGACGGGGAGATCGCAGGATTGGACAGGGGGGGTGGACAGGGAGATCACGGGGTGGGAAGTTGGGGTGGACAGGGAGGTCGCAGGATGGGACGGGGAGATCGCAGGGTGGGACAGGGAGATCGCAGGATGGGACGGGGAGATCGCAGGATGGGACGGGGAGATCGCAGGATGGGACGGGGAGATCGCAGGATGGGAAGGGTGGTGGACGGGGAGATCGCAGGAAGGGAAGGGGGGGTGGACGGGGAGATCGCAGGAAGGGAAGGGGGGGTGGACGGGGAGATCGCAGGATGGGACGGGGAGATCGCAGGATTGGACGGGGGGGGTGGACGGGGAGATCGCAGGATTGGACGGGGAGATCGCAGGATTGGACGGGGAGATCGCAGGATTGGACGGGGAGATCGCAGGATTGGACGGGGAGATCGCAGGATTGGACGGGTAGATCGCAGGATTGGATGGGTAGATCGCAGGATGGGAAGGGGGGGTGGACGGGGAGATCGCAGGATGGGAAGGGGGGTGGATGGGGAGATTGCAGGATGGGAAGGGGGGTGGACGGGGAGATTGCAGGATGGGACGGGGGGTGGACGGGGAGATCGCAGGATGGGAAGGGGGGGTGGACGGGGAGATCGCAGGATGGGACGGGGGGTGGACGGGGAGATCGCAGGATGGGAAGGGGGGTGGACGGGGAGATCGCAGGATGGGAAGGGGGGGTGGACGGGGAGATCGCAGGATGGGACGGGGGGTGGACGGGGAGATCGCAGGATTGGACAGGGGGGGGTGGACGGGGAGATCGCAGGATTGGACGGGGGGGTGGACGGGGAGATCGCAGGATTGGGCGGGGGGGTGGACAGGGAGATCGCAGGATTGGACGGGGGGTGGACAGGGAGATCGCAGGATTGGACGGGGTGGTGGACAGGGAGATCGCAGGATTGGACGGGGTGGTGGACAGGGAGATCGCAGGATTGGACGGGGGGGGTGGACAGGGAGATCGCAGGATTGGACGGGGGGGGTGGACAGGGAGATCGCAGGATTGGACGGGTGGGTGGACAGGGAGATCGCAGGATTGGACGGGGTGGTGGACAGGGAGATCGCAGGATTGGACGGGGGGGGTGGACAGGGAGATCGCAGGATTGGACGGGGTGGTGGACAGGGAGATCGCAGGATTAGACGGGGGGGGTGGACAGGGAGATCGCAGGATTGGACGGGGTGGTGGACAGGGAGATCGCAGGATTAGACGGGGGGGGGGGGGTGGACAGGGAGATCGCAGGATTGGACGGGGGGGGTGGACAGGGAGATCGCAGGATTGGACGGGGTGGTGGACAGGGAGATCGCAGGATTAGACGGGGGGGGGGGGTGGACAGGGAGATCGCAGGATTGGACGGGGGGGTGGACAGGGAGATCGCAGGATTGGACGGGGGGGTGGACAGGGAGATCGCAGGATTGGACGGGGGGTGGACAGAGAGCTCAGGAGAGGAAACATAAACAGGGCAATTCAGATTGAGACACACACAGAACACTTCCCCGTTCTCAGCACACACTCTCCTTATCTCCTGCTGCAGAGTCCTGTACAGATTAAACAGACAGAACGAGTGATGCTCTGTGTCTGCAACCTGAGCTAAGATTCTGGGCACAGGCTTCACCAGAAATCTATCTGTCATCTGCCAGGACACTGCAACAGCTTAAGTTAACTGCAGCAACTTTCCTATCACACATACACAGACCTGCAGAAAGCCCTCCTCCTCGTCTTCAGCACAGACTGGCAACTGACCCCGCCCCCACGCACAGAATGTTCTGTTGGCAAATACAGGAGGATGATTGCCATGTGCTGCAGCCAATCACCATGAGGACAAGCAGCCACGAGTTCCAATCAAAGAAAATTTCCACACAGTGAGAAAACCAGCCTCAGGCTGTGCCGTGCGGGATTCATTCTGTGTGCACAGGACAATGCAGGGAGCATTCTCCTACCTTTCTTCCAGAGCAGGAACAGCCTTCAGGGGAGACCCGGAGTTGGGGGGTGGAGCTGGGGGCGGAGCTTAGGCACGAGGAGGAATCCTCCTCCAGCTCGCACTGAATGCTGGGGCTCCACTCTCCTCCTCGTCGTGACGTCATTGGTTGTTAGACGCCAGGCGGGCCATGCCTAGCAACCAGTTGTTTTGGCAGTTAGCCAGGCAGCATCTGGGGGTGAAATGAAGCGGTCTTGGCCAGAACCAGTACAGCGCCGGGCAGTGAGGGACAGCGGCAATGCAGCGGCAATTTTTAGGGGGCATCAGATCCCAATGGGGCGATTCCGGGACATTGTATTGTCCCGGAATGAAGGTGCCCGGGACGCGGGACAGACCTCCCACAGCGGGACTTTCCCGGGCAATCCGGGACGGTTGGGAGGTATGGTCGTGGAGACGGTGCATCCTCATCAGCACGTGGCCATAGGACACGCTTGGCTTTTTTTTCGGCAGCTGGCCGTGTTGAGCCGTAACATGCGGAAGACTTGGTCGAGTGGATGACCAAGCCGTCCTCATCCTCCTCATCCTCTCTCACCCATGCCCAGGGTGCTTTGTCTGGCAAAGCAGCGGCCTCTTCCCTCAGCTCAATGTCATCAGTGACTCCTTCCCTAGCTCCACCATGTCCTCCTGAGGATTCCCTCGAACTGTTTGACCACAGTGTTGGGTACATGCTCCAGGAGGATGCCCAGCGTTTGGAAGGCTCTGATGATGATACTGAGCTCGATGAAGGCAGTAACATGAGCACGGACAGAGGGGGTGCCCAAGAAGGACAGCAATCTGGCAGTCATGCTCCCCCTGCTGCAGCATACTGCCAGGTTTGCTCCAGTGATGAGGAGGGAGGGGATGATGAGGTCACTGACTCAACGTGGGTGCCTGATAGGAGAGAGGAGGAGGAGGAGGAGGAGGAGGAGGAGGCGGCACATCACCAACGAGGCAGGATGCCCTCCAGGGGCCAGCCTAAGGGCAGCACATTGACTGCATCACACCCCAAAGCTCCACATGTGCAGGGCGCTGCAGTCTCTGCGCGTTATTCAAAAAGTTCTTTGGTGTGGGCCTTTTTTGAGACGAGTGCATCAGATCGCACCGCTGCTATTTGCAACATATGTCTCAAGCGTATCTCGCGTGGCCAAAACATCTCCCGCTTGGGTACCACATGCTTGACCAGACATATGTTGACCTGCCATGCAGTTCGTTGGCAAGCATATCTAAAAGACCCACACCAAAGAACAAAGAGGATCTCTCCTTGCTCCTCATCAGCTGAGATTTCCAACCCCACTAGACCTTCAGTCCTCTCTGAGACCTGCAGTGAGAGGAAGAAAGGTGTAGAATTAGGTGTGTCACAGCCAAGTACTTGTGGGCAATCTGCTTTTGGTACACCGACGTCAGATTGTACCAGGCAAATTTCCCTGCCCCAGCTGCTGCACCGCCGAAAGAAGTTTGCTCCCAGCCATCCACATGCCCAGCGGTTGAATGCTAGCTTGGCAAAATTGCTAGCACTTCAACTGCTGCCTTTTCAGTTGGTAGACTCTGCCCCCTTCCGTGAGTTTGTGGAATGTGCGGTTCCTCAGTGGCAGGTACCCAAACGCCACTTTTTCTCACGGAAGGCGATTCCAGCTCTCTACCGGCATGTGGAAGGCAATGTCCATGCCTCGCTGGACAGGGCGGTCTGCGGTAAGGTGCATATTACCGCTTACTCATGGTCCAGCAGGCATGGACAGGGACGTTACCTAAGTTTCACGGCGCATTGGGTGACTCTGCTGGCAGCTGGGAAGGATGCAGGACAAGGTGCAGTAGTGTTGGAGGTTGTTCTGCCACCACGCCTCCAAAATGCTGATTGTGACACACCTCTCTCCTCCACCCCCTCCTCTTCTTCTTCCTCCATGGCCTCTTCCTCGGAACCAGCGGTGCTCCGTAGGCGTTCAAGGGGCTACGCAAGTACGCAGGCCAAAAGATGCCATGCGGTGCTTGAGCTGGTGTGCTTGGGGGACAGGAGCCACACTGGGGCAGAGGTTCTGTCAGCTCTGCAGGGGCAGGTTCAGAGGTGGTTGACGCCACGCCAACTTAAGGCAGGAATGGTGGTTTGCGACAATGGCACCAACCTCCTCTCTGCCCTCCGACAGGGACAACTGACCCATGTGCCCTGTTTGGCTCACGTCCTTAACTTGGTGGTGCAGCGGTTCTTGGGCAGGTACCCGGGCTTACAGGATGTCCTGAGGCAGGCCAGGAAAGTCTGTGTGCATTTCCGCCGGTCATATAATGCCAGTGCTCGGCTGACGGACCTCCAAAAGGAGTTTAACCTGCCCAAGAACCGCCTAATCTGTGACATGCCCACCAGGTGGAACTCAACGTTGGCCATGCTGCAGCGGCTGCACACGCAGCAGAGGGCCATCAATGAGTACCTGTGCGACTATGGCACCAGGACAGGGTCAGGCGACCTTGGTTTTTTTCCCCACGCCAGTGGGCCATGATCAGGGATGCATGCACTGTCCTGTCACCATTCGAGGAGGCCACGAGGATGGTGAGCACTGACAGTGCATGCATCAGTGACACTGTCCCCCTTGTCCACCTGTTGGAGCACACGCTGCGTGGAATAATGGACAGGGCACTTGAGGCAGAACAGAGGCAGGAAGAGGAGGACTTCCTTAGCTCTCAAGGCCCCCTTTATCCAGACAGTGTTCCTGCGTGCCCGCCGATCACACAGGAAGAGGACGAGGAGGAGGAGGAGGAAGATTGTGTCAGTATGGAGGTGGAGCCTGGCACTCAGCATCAGCAGTCTTTAAGGGATCAATCCCAAGGAACACATGGACTTGTACGTGGCTGGGAGGAGGTGGCTGCGGACGTTGTTGTCCTTAGTGACCCAGAGGACTCCGGACCGAATGCCTCAGCAAACCTACGCTGCATGGCCTCCCTGATCCTGCAAAGCCTGCGTAAGGATCCTCGTATTCGTGGTATCAAGGAGAAGGACCAATACTGGCTGGCAACCCTCCTTGATCCACGTTACAAGGGTAAGGTTGCGGACCTTATCTTGCCATCGCAGAGGGAGCAGAGGATGAAACATCTTCGGGAGGCCTTGCAGAAAGGTCTGTGCAACGCGTTCCCAGAGACTGGGAGGTTACAAACTCCTGTTTCTGGACAACGTGTTGCTGAGGCTTCGGTCAGTCAAAGAAGGAGCGGTGGAGAAGGTGGCCGTCTGACCGATGCGTTCAGACAATTTTTTGGTCCGCAGCCCCAAGGTATGATCGGTTCCAGCAACCATCGCCAGCGTCTGTTTTACATGGTGCAGGAATACCTAGGGGCAAGATCAGACTTGGACACCTTTCCCACCGAAAATCCTCTGGGTTACTGGGTCTTGAGGATGGATCACTGGCCAGAGCTTGCACAGTATGCAATTGAGCTACTGGCCTGTCCTGCATCCAGCGTTCTTTCGGAACGCACATTCAGTGCTGCTGGAGGCGTGGTAACTGATCACAGGGTGCGTCTGTCCACCGACTCGGTCGATCGGCTGACCTTCATAAAAATGAATCAGTCTTGGATCACCACCAGCTACCAAGCACCTGATGCTGATGTAACCGAATAATTTTTTTTGAAATCTCAGATCCCTTTAAAGACTGCCTATGCTGATGCTGAGTGACTATCCCTGAGTAATTATCCTCTTCCTCCTCAATCATCACGCTGATAGCTTGTAAGAACATTTTTGGTTCTGGGCGCCACCACCAGTGCCTAAGGCCCAATTTTTCAGCCCCTGTTTAACAGGGGCGTGTAATTACAATTTTTGATGTAATACTTTGCAGCAGGGCTCGTTCCTGCATTCCAACTAGAGTGTCTGTGAGGGGTTGCAGTGTTGTGGCACCAGCACCAGTGCCTAAGGCCCAATTTTTCTGCCCCTGTCTAACAGGGGCGTGTAATTACAATTTTTGATGCAATACTTTGCAGCAGGGCTCGTTCCTGCATTCCAACTAGAGTGTCTGTGAGGGGTTGCAGTGTTGTGGCACCAGCACCAGTGCCTAAGGCCCAATTTTTCTGCCCCTGTCTAACAGGGGCGTGTAATTACAATTTTTGATGCAATACTTTGCAGCAGGGCTCGTTCCTGCATTCCAACTAGAGTGTCTGTGAGGGGTTGCAGTGTTGTGGCACCAGCACCAGTGCCTAAGGCCCAATTTTTCTGCCCCTGTCTAACAGGGGGGTGTAATTACAATTTTTGATGCAATACTTTGCAGCAGGGCTCGTTCCTGCGTTCCAACTAGAGTGTCTGTGAGGGGTCGCAGTGTTGTGGCACCAGCACCAGTGCCTAAGGCCCAATTTTTCTGCCCCTGTCTAACAGGGGCGTGTAATTACAATTTTTGAAGCAATACTTTGCAGCAGGGCTCGTTCCTGCGTTCCAACTAGAGTGTCTGTGAGGGGTTGCAGTGTTGTGGCACCAGCACCAGTGCCTAAGGCCTAATTTTTCAGCTCCTGTTCAACAGGGGCATGTAATTACAATTCTTGATCTAATATTTCACAGCAGGGCCCTGTGAGGGCTTACAGTGTTGTGGCCACAGCAACACCTAAGGCCCAAATTTCTGCTGAGTATATAGGGCAGGACCCTACTTTCAAACATCTAACTTACAAACGACTCCTACTTGCAAACGGAAGGAGACAACAGGAAGTGAGATGAAATCTACCCCTAGGAAGGGAAATTCTCTCCTGTAAGAGTTAATATGGGAAAACAATTTCTCCTTTCCACTGATGCTTTCCAATCCTTGTTCCACAAAAAAACCCACATTTTCAAAAAACATTTTTCATTGGGACAAAAAAGTGAGGTGAAATCTTCTGAAGAGGAGGAAAGACAGCAAAACAAATGTCACAGGGGTGATAACCCTTCCCTATGTTTTCCAAAAAGCTTAAAAAAGATTTTTTGGCTGGAGCTAAACACGTTAAAAATTTACCCGTTCAAAATTACAAAGAGATTCTACTTAACAACAAACCTACAGTCCCTGTCTTGTTTGCACCGCCTGTATACTGCTGTTCAGAGTATATAGGGCCTGGTGGCCCCACACCTTTCCTTATTTTAATTTGGGTGCGGGGTTCCCCTTAATATCCATACAAGACCTAAAGGGCCTGGTAATGGACTGGGGGGTACCCATGCCGTTTGTCTCACCGATTTTCATCCATATTGCCATGACCCGACATTACATTAAACCCGCAAGCAGTTTTAAATGAGATTTTTTCCTTTAAAAATGACATTTGGTGCAGGGACTGTTCTAAACATGGGAAACACGCGTCACTTTACAGGCATACTATAGACACCCCCCAGGTACGATATTTAAAGGAATATTTCACTTTTTTTTTTTTTACTTTAAGCATCATTAAAATCACTGCTCCCGAAAAAACGGCCGTTTTTAAAAGTTTTTTTTGCATTGATACATGTCCCCTGGGGTAGGACCCGGGTCCCCAAACCCTTTTTCGGACAATACCATGCAAATTAGCCTTTAAAATGAGCACTTTTGATTTCGAACGTTCGAGTCCCATAGACGTCAATGGGGTTCTAACGTTCGTGCGAACTTTCGGTCCGTTCGCGGGTTCTGGTGCGAACCGAACCGGGGGGTGTTCGGCTCATCCCTATTCATGATGCATTATCTACACTGTTAAACTGTGAAATTGCTATGATTATCAATAAAACCCTTTGTAAAAGAAAAGATATAATAAAATATTTACAAAAATGTGAGGGGTGTACTCACTTTTGTGAGATACTGTATAATACTGTTCTATAACCTATTGAATACACATTTCCAATGTATCACTTACTGTATTTTTAATATGCAATATTCTCTTGTACCACCATATTTTCATAGATAAAAAGTTTGTATACAAAAAAAAAAAAAGAATGATTGCTCTCACTATAACGTTTGTGGCAATACTTTACATGTGTGGTGCGAACACAGTTTACATATGCATGCATGACCTATGTATGCGTTCACTTCTGCATGCGAGCACGAGGGGATGGGGGCGCTTTAAAACTTTTTATTTTTTTTATATTTATTTTATTTATTTATTTTTTATTTTTATACTGTCCCTTTTCATATTTTTTATCACTTTTATTACTATCACAGGAAATGTGATAGAAATAAGGGATGTCAGGTCCTCTTTATGGAGACATCAGGGGTCTATAAGACCCCAGATCTCTCCTCTACCCTTGAAAGCATCAGACCAAAAAAAGCCAAAACATTGATCTTACGCTTTCATTAAAAAAAATGGTTTACATCCACCCTAGACCGGATGTGACCTCATGATGTCGCTATAGTCCTCCTAGATCATAGAGGTGAGGTGAGACGATCTGGTCTCTCCTCCCCTCTGTGGCCAGCCGTGCGAACCGCCAGATCATCTCCCCGACTCGCTGGTGAGAACGGTAAGCCCGAGAAACACTGGTGAGCGAGCGGCAGGATGGGGAGGCACTCCTTCTGCTGCTTCTAACAGCGATCCAACGGCTAATCAGCCACTTGGATCACTTTTATGAGAAAGGGAATTGCCAGGTGAAAAAAAAAAATACGGGGGCTATGGCTGATAGCATCAGCTATAAGCTCGGTAAACAACTTCAAAGCCGTCATGTATATATACTTATTGCGGTCTTAAGGTGGAGGGTCAGTCTGCCTTAAAGTGATAGTTCAGGTATAGATAAAACATGATGGGCTGAGTAAGCCCCTGGCTTCCTGTGTCTTCTATACTCCATCTGTGAGATCTTCCTACCATCATTTCCAACTCTGTGTCTTGTGCTCTGTGTGAATAGAGTCTCCAGATGCGCAATAGTTCTGGGGGGCTGAGCCAGCCCCTTGTTTCCTATATGTCTTAGATACTTCATCAGTGAGATCTCCCTGCCATTGTTCCGAGTCTGACTCTGTGCCATGATCACCTAGAGTTTTGGGTGTTCCCGTCCACCTTTGTATGTTCCAGCCCCCATTATATTCTCCATGAATTAAAAAAAATGTAAAACCCAAAAGATAAGGAGGTTCAGTCTTCATTGTTTCCTTGCTATAGGAATGCCAGCTTATATGCTTGCTGTATGGGGAAATAGAATTCAAAGGGTATACAGAGTTTTTTAGTTAGTTATTATTTAAAATTTTACTGATTTTCTTTTTTTCATATTTTCAAATTTTTGGATTTTAGAATTTCTGAATTTTCGAATTCTGAAAATCCGAAAATTCGGAATTCGAAAATTCGGAAATTCAGAATCCGAAAATTCGAAATTTGGAAATTTGAAAATTCGAAAATTCAGAAATTCAAAATTGGAAAATTTGAAAATTCGAAATTTGGAAATGTGAAAATTTGGAAATTCGTAATTTGAAAATTCAGAAAATTCGTAATTCGAAAATTCATAATTTGAAAATTCGGAAATTCGACCTTCGATATTCAAAATTAGAAATTCTCAAATTTTAAAATTCGGAAATTTGGAATTTGAAAATTCGGAAATTCGAAAATTTGAAAATTCGGAAATTTGAAAACTCAGAATTTGAAAATTCAGAAATTTGAAAATTCGGAAATTTGGAAATTCGAAAATTCGGAAATTCTAAATTTGAAAATCTGAAAACTGCTGTCTGTGATCCTAGGTAAATACTAGAAGGAAATCCAAACAAAATTGGCTGCACACCACAGCCAGTCCAAGGAATTTTATTGTGCAATCTTCAAAAAAAGGACCACCACCAGGTTTTGTGTGGTGTTATGAATAAGCACAAAGTTTGTGTGAAACGCATCAACCAGTTTTAGCTTGACTATGTCCTGGTGGTGGTGGTCCTTTTTTTTGAAGATTGCACAATAAAATTTCTTGGACTGGCCGTGGTGTACAGCATATTTTGTTTGGATTTCAGTGTTATCAAAGCGAGCTGGGGCTAGCACCCAGAAGTCGAGTCCATCAGACCAATCACACTCACCTGGAGCAGCGCGCCTTTCCTTTCCTTTTATAATTATCCAGGATGAGCTCAGTGCTTGGTCCAAACGTGAGAGCACTTGTTGTTCAGCTCCTTGGATGTTTAAGGCATTTGGCATTGACAAATGTGACAACTTCTGGCTGTCAAGAGTTACTAAGGAAGCAGCGGGTGCTAACACCCATCGTGTCCTAACCCACCACTGACATCTCCTGGCCCAATAACCTACATGCCCAGGAATCCCTGCACCCCGTAAACGAATTAGCAGGGATCAGAGGTGTTACATCACGGTGCAGATATGGCCACTTGACCATATCTGGGCAATGATGTCACCACTATCGCCACCCCTTCCACTACATAGCTGATGACAGCCTGAGGAGCTATCATTTGGTAAGTGGCATCATCGGAGTGGGTCTTTGTGTCCAGCAAGTCGGTTGGTGCAGGCATCGTGACTGGTGATGGATTTACCATGAGGGACCTTTTTAAGGGATTTTTACATTTTAATAAAGGGCGTCTCAAACGTTTGGGTGCTTTTTTTGGGGGGGGGGTTATATTTTTTTCCTGAATGGGTAAGGGTACTATTATTCAAAGGGGCTTCTAGATTCTGATATGCCCTCCTCCCACAAACTCCCACAGCCACCGGCCAGTGTTATGGGAAAAAGGGCTTTGTCTTCATTAACATGAGGACAAGGTGCTTTGCCAGGGGAGGATCTTTTTTTCATTCTTTCTGTTGGATATGCTAGGCCTGGTCATAGAATTTAAACCCAATCCCCCATTTATGTAAGTGGTAGTGACATGATGCAAATGCGTACAGGTGGAAATTAAGTCAACATAGTTACACCATTCACCCAATAATTACTATACTTTGGTATCCTGCACAACGACATCATGCACCACCAGTACATAAATATGACAATCCCACTGGTTTCCACTCTAACTAGAGGTCAAAATATGAGGAAGAATAGAACTCCAGAATAAACTGATAAGGGATCCAAAGGGACTATCAATTTACTTCAGAGGCAAAGTGGAAGCAAATCGATTCACCCAGCAGATTGCTCGGTTATCATCCTTCATCTCTCTGAATCTGCCCAATCTGAGTGGAATTTAATTTTCGATGGGTTGATTTGCTTGAATACGGAGCTGGTAATACAGTATACCTTAAAATCTGAATGTGCAATCTTCTTTAGAACTATCAAAACTATATAGCAGAAACTTTACCTAAGCAATCAATTCAGTTTGTATCTAGTCAGGGAGGCTCTTGTACTATATCGGGGGTCTCCAAACTTTCTGAACAAAGGGCCAGTTCAGACTTTGAGGGGGCCGGACTATAGCTAGAGGGAGTAGAAATTTCTCTGGCATCAATGGGAGTAATGAATGCCCCATCATTGGTGTCAGTGGGTGGAATAGTCCCCCTCATTGGTACTTGTGGGAGGTATAGAGCCCCATTGTTGGCATTGGGGGAAGAAATAGTACCCCATCATTGGTGTCATTGGGAGGAATAGTGCCCCATTTTTGGTATCAGGGGAAGGAATTGTGCCCCATCGTTGGTATTCGTGGGAAGAATAGTGTCCCATCGGTGGTGTCAGTGGGAGGAATAGTGCTCCATTATTGGTATTCATGGAAGGAATTGTGCCCCATCATTGGTATTCGTGGGAGGAATAGCGCCCCATTATTGGTATCAGTGGGAGGAATAGTGCCCCATTGTTGACATTAGGGGAAGAAATAATACTCCATCATTGGTGTCATTGGGAGGAGTAGTGCCCCATTATTGGTATTAATGGGAAGAATAGTGCCCCATTATTGCATTATTGGCATTAGTGGGAGGTATATAGTTCCATTGTTGGCATTAGGGGAAGAAATAGTACCACACTATTGGTGTCATTGGGAAGAATAATGCCATCATTGATATCGGTGGGAAGTATAGGTACACTATTCTTCCAGTTGGTGTCAGCTGGAAGAATAGTGTCCCATCATTAGTGTCAGTGGGAAGAATAGTGCCCCATTGTTGGTATTAGTGACAGGAATTATGCCCCATTGTTGGTGTAGACGCTATAGTGCCTTCTATCAGGAATAGTGTCCCTAGGGCCTGATAAAGGCAAGGAAAGGGCCACATCCAGCCCCTGGGCTGCAGTTTGGAGACCACTGTACTACATACTGTAACTGTTTGTAGATCCAAAGAAAAGTGTTCACCCAGATTTCAGGACAGTAAAGTAGCACACAACAGATCTGATCCCTACTTTTTCTTCTCGTCTGGAATATCCGAGCCATCGTCGTCCATCCGAGTGTGGAGCTCATCTATGACTTTATTCAGCGTCCCGTAGAATTCCTTGTTGTCCTCTCGTATTCCTTTATTATGTTCTGTGATGACCTCCTGGTAGCCAAGGTCCTGAGCGTCAACGTTCACTGTGTACTTCAAACTCTGCAAAACCCTGTTGTGGTCCTGGAGAAGGTTCTGCAGGTACTGTACATCTTCCTTAATGCTCCGACCATTGTCCTTCCTCACGCATGACTCCTGGCGAGGGGTCACGAAGGTCATCTGACACTTATTGGTGGGTGGTGGGTTATGCTGGGGCTCCTTGGGCTGGTCTTGCTGGTTGGTTGGGAGGAATCCAGAGCCTAAATCAGCCAGGGCTTCATCTCCGCTCTGCGCTGAGCTGAACGATATGGCAAGCCACAACATCAGCCCCATGCATAGTGCCCAGTACAGCTGCATTGTACCCTGGAAGGAGAACACAAATTAGTATTATTAGTTTGGACTGCTGGTTGTAAATTCAACAGTAAGTAGACCTTCCACTTATTCAAATTGTCCCCCTCCCTCACAGTAATGCTGCATAAAAGTACCTATGGAGGGGGGGGGGAATAGTCAGATAATTTACTTACCTTTCCCAGACTTCCATAGTGCAGTGGGTGATATCATCCTCTTGCCAACAAGATCCCTGGAAATGTTGAGTAGCTTAAGAGAAGACACAACAGCACAGTGCAGGATCATCTTCTCGTGAGATATGGTCTACTCAACATTCTCTGGGATCCGGCTTGAGGATGTCGCCATCGCCACCTAGATGCTGTGGGAGAAAGCTGGAGAAAGCATTTTGTAGAGGAGGGGGAAAACTTGCATAAAAGATCATGCCACTGAGGTGGAGCATTAACGTTAATACACATTACTCCAACTTGACTCTTTTGCTAATTTTTGTCCCTTTAATTCCATCTTTTCTCTAGGTGTTGCATTGTTTGTCTGTAAAGCATATTTTCAAGCAATACCAAAATGTACCCCCCAATACCTTCCTCTACCCCTGTAGGTCATATCCCAACAATTATTTTTCTTCCACCTAGTTCCTGTAGCCAAGAACAGCTTTTATTACTCCCTATGACATCGTCCTCTGGATTGTAAAATGTGTGCAGGGGCAGCTGCTGGGAGGTCAGTTCCTATTCTTGTAGGTATGCCCCCAGAACCACATCTCTCAAAAGTCCTTTCCCCACACAGGGCAGGCTCTTGGGAGTCAAGACAGAAGCTGGCATGCCACTGGCAGTGCAGGTGCCACTGGGTAGAGGGGGGGGAGACATCTCTTAGCTGGGATGCCCTACCTAGTAAAACTACAGAAGCAATGTGTATTATATCACTTCAATTTGGCCATCGCATTCCCTGGGGAGAAGGTAATGGAGCACAATCTGTGCTCTGTAAGCTCCAATGGAGCTCCAATGGAGGGCAGGTGAGAAATCAATGATCTAAAAAAATCCTGATGCCTTAATAAAAAGAACCTGTCACAACAAAGTAGTAGTCCCTTGGTCCCCTATGTGATAAAAAGTTCAGCGATAAAAAGAAAAGTGTAAGGCTGGGTTCACACTATTGCAAATCGGATGCAGGGAAATTCGCAACAACAGGACATTTTGCCCGACTCTCTATGGAGCCGGTTCACATACCTCCGCTGCGGCTCCGGTGCAAATTTGCACAGGAGCCCTGTGTGTCTTTTGGTCCATTTTAGGTCCGAATTCAGGCAAAAATTTGGCTTGAAATCGGCCCTAAAACGGCGAATGGGGACGCACCAGACCCCTCCTGTGAGCCGCATGCGATGAGAGTGTGAACCCAGACTAAAAGAAATAAAGCTAAACCCAGTCATTTAATCCCCCCCCCTTAAAAAATTGGAGCCCCCACATATACACACATTTAAATGTAAACACATGCATTGGGGGCCTACGTATGAATATTTTGATTGTGCACACACTGGAGTGGGGAGCAATAACTCTTCATCTTCCTCTCTTTCTTCCGTTTTCCTTCCCTTCTTCCTTCCTTCCTCTTTTTTTCTCCCTTCCTTCCTTCTTTTCATTCTCTCATTTTATCCCTTATTTCTGCTTTCCTTTTTTTCATTCATTCCTCTTTTCTTCATTCTGTCTATCATTCTTTCTTTCCCTCCTTCATCCATTCCTTATATTTTCTTTCCCTAACTTCCCTTCTTCAAATCTTCCTTCCTTTATCTTTCCTTCTCTCTTCATCCCTTCTTTCCTTTCTCCTTTCCTTCTCTTGTTCATCCCTTCCTTCGTTCTTCTTTTCTTTCCCTTCTTCATCCATTCCTTCCTTCTTCTTTCCTTCCCTTCCTTAACCCTTTTCTATCCTTCCATTTTTCATCCTTTCCTTTTTCTTTCCTTCCCTTTTTCGACCCATTCTTCCTTCTTATTTTTCCTTCTTCATCCCTCTCTTTCTGCTTCTTTGCTTCCCTTCTTCATCCCTTCCTTCCCTCTTCCCTTTGCCTACCTTTATTCTTCTTTCCCTTCTCCCTTCCTTCCTTTTTTCATTCCTTCCTTCCCCCTTTTTTCCTTCCCTTCTATATCCCTTCTTTCCATTCTTCATCCCTTCCTTCCTAATTCTTTCCTTCTGCTTTTCATGCCATCATTTCTTCTTCTATTCTTCCCTTCTTCAAATCTTCCTTCCTTTATCTTTCCTTCTTTCTTCATCCCTTTCTTCTTCATCCCTTCCTTCCTTTGTTTATCCCTACCTTCCTTCTTCTTTTCTTGCCCTTCATCATCCCTTCCTTCCTTCTTCTTTCCTTCCCTTCCTTAACCTTTTTTTATCCTTCCCTTTTTCTGCCCTTCCGACTTTCTCCTTTTTCCTTCTTTATCCCCTCTTTCATTCTTATTTCCTTCCCTTCTTTTTCCATTCCCTCCTTCTTCTTTTCTTCCCTTTTTCAGCCCGTCCTTCCTTCTTCTTTTTCCTTCATCATCCCTTCCTTCCTTTTTTTCCCCCTTCCCTTCCTTGACACTTTTTTATCCTTCGCTTTTTCAGTGCTTGCTACCTTCATCTTTTCCTTCTTTATCCCTTCCTTCCTTCTTCTTTTCTTCCCTTTTTTAGCCCTTCCTTCCTTCTTTTTCCTTGATCATCCCTTCCTTCTTTCCTTTCCTACCTTAACCCTTTTTTATCCTTCGCCTTTTCAGCCCTTGCTACCTTCATCTTTTCCTTCTTTATCCCTTCTTTCATTCTTATTTCCTTCCATTCTTCCTCCCTTACTTCCTTCTTATTTTCGTCCCTTTTGCAGCTCTTCCTACCTTCTCCTTTTTCCTTTTTTATCCCTTCTTTCATTCTTTTTTCCTTCCCTTCTTTTCTTCCCTTCTTCATCCCTTCTTTCCTCGTTTCCTTTCATCTCTACCTTTCTTCTTCTTGCCTTTCTTCCTTCTTTCCTTCCCTTTTTCATTCTTCCTTCCCTCTTTTTTCCTTCCCTTCTTCATCCCCTAGCTCCATTCTTCATCCCTTCCTTCCTACTTTTTCTTTCGCTTTGTCTTTTTTATCCTTCCCTTTTTCAGCCCTTCCTACTTTCTCCTTTTTCCTTCTTTATCCCTTCTTTCATTCTTATTTCCTTCCTTCCTTATTTTCTTACCTTCTTCTTTTCTTCCTTCCTTCTTTCTGCTTTTTCCTTCATCATCCCTTCCTTCCTTTTTTTTTCCTTCCCTTCTTTAACCCTTTATTATCCTTCGCTTTTTCAGCCCTTGATACCTTCATCTTTTCTTTCTTTATCCCTTCTTTCATTCTTATTTCCTTCCCTTCTTTCTCCCTTACTTCCTTCTTGTTTTCTTCCCTTTTTCAGCTCTTCCTACCTTCTCCTTTTTCCCCTTTTCATTCTTATTTCCTTCCCTTCTTTCATTCTTTTTTCCTTCCCTTCTTTATCCCTTCCTTCCCTCCTCCCTTCCTTCCATGTTTCCTTTCATCCCTACCTTTCTTCTTTTTGCCTTTCTTCCTTCTTTCCTTCCCTTTTTCATTCCTTCCTTCCCTCTTTTTTCCTTCCCTGCTTCATCCCCTATTTCCATGCTTCATCCCTTCCTTCCTACTTTTTCTTTCGCTCTTTCATTCCATTATTTCTTCTGCTTTTTTCTTTTTTTCCTTCCTTCCTTCCTTCCTTCCTTCCTTCCTTCCTTCCTTCCTTCCTTCCTATCTTCCTTCCTTCCTTCCTTCCTTCCTTGCTTCCTTCCTTCCTTCCTTCCTTCCTTCCCTGTAGGAATGTATGTGTTTTTGTATGTATTTTTTCTTCCTTTCAGTAAAATATCAGTGTACCGACCTGCTATAAAACTGACCCCTTTCCATGAGTGGAGGGAGTCCAATCCCAGTCGCAGTACAGAGACACATGCATGTTTTACTAAATCCAGTGAGTTCCTCATTGTGGCAGATGTGGATCCTCTGAAAGCTGACATTAGGGAGCAGCTGGCAGACTTATTTTTATCTCACTGTACACAGACATAGAAGCTCATTAATTTCTCAGGTGTGACACAAGTGCTTGTATTAAGAAGAGTCATGATATTTATTACCCGACATTTCCTGGACTAAAATAAACCATTACGCAGATTTCTGCAGGTGAGTGTTTAAGTTGTCACAACGCCATTGCCTGCTTTCCAGGAGCCAATGATAGCCAGGAAGACGTCTAAAGGTGCTGCGTCTTCACGTCTGGGACACCCTGCCTCACTTATTAACAAGGCAGATGTTCTACCCGCTGCCATCTGCTTCCAACATCACCCTAGGTCTGTCATTATTAAACAGGGCGAGCATTCATCAACATTTACATAACCGGGCGTCAATGGATGAGATTATGGCTCTAGTCAGCAAAGTTCAGAGGACAAATAAAATGTACACAAAACGGGGGAAAACATACAAATGCAAAGAACGTTACAGTCCTGTTCATACCCAAGTAGGTGCGATGGTGCATGCGTGATTTTGCACAATTTCATGGGTCATGTTTAGGGCAGTTTATTCATTTCAGGGCTGGACTGGCCTAAGCACAAAAATAACACATAAAAAGCGTGTAATCTTTTAAAAAAAAAAAATCACACCACACCAAAACGCACAATACTTTGTTACCATGGGTTATGGGGCACACGTGTTAGCAGGTTGCGTTGTGGTTCCATTAAGAACTCATGACACCTCTGCGCGCCTACAAAAGGGATGCACTTTTTTGTACTTATTAGAATAAAGCCATATGTTTTATGCTTCTTCCTGCCTTCCCTTTTCCTTCCTTCACTTTTTAATTTTTTTTCTTCATTCTTTTTTCTTTCTTTTTCATTCCTTCCTTCCTTCTCTACTTCATCTTTTCCTTCCTCTTTACTTCTCTTCTTCATTCCATCCTTCCTTTCCACTTTTTTCCTTCTCCCCTTCTTTCCTTCCCTTTTCAATCACTTCCTTCCTTTATCCCTTTCTTCTTTCCTTTCCTTCTTCATCTCTTCCTTCCTCTTTCTTTTCTTACTCCCTTCCCTTTTTAACACCCTCCTTCTTTCTTCTTTCATCCTTTCCTTTCCCTTTCCCTCCCTTTTTGATCTATTCCTTTATTCTTCTTTCATTCCCTTCTTCATTCTCTCCTTCCTTCTTTTTTTATTACCTTCCCTTTTCCTTCACGTCTTCAACTTTTTTTCCCCCTCTTTACTTTCCTTCTTCATTCCTTCCTTCTCTGATTTCTTCAGTCTCCCCTTCCTTCTGTCCCTTTTAATCCCTTCCTTTCTTCTTCTTCTTCTATTCCCTTCATCATCCCTTTCTTCTTCTTTCCTTCCCGTCCTCCTCCCTTGTTTCCTTCATTCCTTCCTTCTTCTTTCATTCCCTTCTTTATCTTTTCCTTCCTGTTTCCTTTCCTTCTTCCTTGTCTTTTTAATCCCCTCCTTCTTTCATCCCTTCCCTTTATTCATTCCCTCCTTCTTCTTTCCTTCCCTTCTTTGTCTTTTGCTTCCTGTGTCTTTTCCTTCTTCCTTGTCTTTTTAATCCCCTCCTTTTTTTCATCCCTTCCCTTTATTCATTCCCTCCTTCTTCCTTTCCTTTTCTTTGCTGTCCTTTCCTCTCATTTTCTTTCCTTTCCTATCTATTCCTTCATTCCCTTCTTCATTCCTTCCTTCATTCTTTTATTAAATTTCCTTCCTTTTTCCTTCCCTTCCTTATCTTTTCCTTCCTTTTTCCTTTCCTTCTTCCTTTTCTTTTTAATCCCCTCCTTCTTTCATCCCTTCCCTTTCTTCATTCCCTCCTTCTTCCTTTCCTTTCCTTTCCTCTCATTTTCTTTCCTTTCCTATCTATTCCTTCATTCTTCTTTCATTCCCTTCTTCATTCCTTCCTTCATTCTTTTTTTATTTCCTTCCTTTTTCCTTCCCTTCTTCATCTTTTTTCCCTCTTTACTTTCCTTCTTTATTCTTTCCTTCTCTGCTTCCTTCCTTCTCCCCTTCCTTCCTTCCCTTCTAATCCCTTCCCATCTTCTTCTTCCAGTCCTTGCATCATCCCTTTCTTCTTCTTTCCTTCCCTTCTTCCCCCCTTATTTCCTTCATTCCTTCCTTCTTGTTTCCTTCCCTTCTTCATCTATTCCTTCCTGTTTCCTTTCCTTCTTCCTTGTCTTTTTAATCCTCTCTTTCTTTCACTCCTGACCTTTCTTCATTCCCTCCTTCTTCCTTTCCTTTCCTATCTATCCTTTCCTCTCATTTTCTTTCCTTTCCTTTCCTATCCATTCCTTCATTCTTCTTTCATTCCCTTCTTCATTCCTTCCTTCATTCTTTATTTTTATTTCCTTCCCTTCTCCATCTTTTTTTTTCTCTTTACTTTCCTTCGTTATTCTTTCCTTCTCTGCTTCCTTCCTTTCCCTTTAATCCCTTCTTTTCATCTTCTTCCAATGCCTTCGTTATCCCTTCCTACTTCTTTCCTTCCCTTCTTCCTCCCTTGTTTCCTTCATTCCTTCCCTTCTTCATCTTTTGCTTCCTATTTCCTTTCCTTCTTCCTTCTCATTCTAACCCCCTCCTTCTTTCATCCCTTCCCTTTCTTCATTCCCTCATTCTTCCTTTCCTCTCCTTTCCTGCTTCCTTTCCCGCTTCCTTCTTTCTTCATTTTTGACTCCTTCCTTCCTACTTTTTTTTACTCCCTTCTTCATTCTTTCTTTCCTTCCTGAAAAGGGAATGCATTTTTGTTGTACATTGTAGGAACGCACACTATTTTACACATTTTCCTGCAGCCCACAAATGTGAACCTAGCCCAACGCTGAGTCCATACTTGCAGTGCGTGTAATGCATGCACATTTCCATGCGTTGTATAAGAGCTGCCTGATATAATAAAATGCATCTGAAAAGGTGCATGTATTTTTTGGTGTAACATAGCTTACCAGAATGCACGGTAGTGCGTTACTTTATAAGTGTCCATTGGCAAGGTGCATTGCGGTACTATTAGGAATAAATGATATCATAGCATACCCACGTGTGTTTTCTTATGTTGCGTAGCATGGGCTAATACCCAAGCTACCACAATGCAGGAAAATGGGGCGTTTCCCTGGGAAATTAAAGGACAGCTCCTGCTAAATTATTACTTTCCTTTATTTTCTGACAAGTAGAACCATATGACGAATCAATACCAGACATACAATGTGGGGTCTACAGTATTTACAAAAAAATGGTCCCAGCATTCACAAAAAACGGAATAAATTCCGTTTTTTGCCAAATATGTTTATTTCCTATGATTGTCAGCTCCATCTAGTGGCCATAATGCGGTATTTTCGGGATTGAGGTATTTAAGGAAAATACCACATAATGGCCACTAGATGGAGCTGGCAATCATAGAAAATAATTAGACACTGGACTGGACACTAGACACTATTTTATAAATAGATGCTTTGGTGTTAAATTCTGCACTGGGTTTGCCATGAAGTTTTCAAACCTCTGCGGCCCAATTAAAATTGTCATTTTCAGTGACCTTTTAATATGGACCTAGCACTGGATATACTTCTCCCTGCAAAATGCATATATGCTGAATAATGTGTTTCAGGTATATATTACGTCTCCCAGAGATCGCATTATGCCTCCTGACAATGCCTTCATTTGCTTTTCTCTCCAGAAGGACGGAGTCATCTTTGTTCAGAGGTCACCATCTACTTCCCATGCTGCGATGCCGGCTCAGAGATTACACATGTCATGTAAATCCTGGTACCTGTGCAGCTTCTGTATTTAGCTGTGTTCACAAATGTCTGACACAGATGAGCCCCTGCTGCAGCCTCTCACCTTGTCACTTGCTAAACTTGAGCATGCATGCAGGCCAATGTTTGCTTTGTAGTACCATGTTCAGAAATGCATAGTAAGTCCTTGTAGAGGGGGGGACTTTTAAGGAACCCTGGCTACATAATACATAATTCAATAATAAAAAAAAAATAATTTATATAAATGAGTTTCAGTTCAAATCAGGTGAACGGTGTAGGAATTACAACAGTTTGTATATGTGCCTCCCACTTTTTAAGGGACCAAAAGTAATGGGACAGATTAACAATCATCCATCAAACTTTCACTTTTTAATACTTGGTTGCAAATCCTTTGCAGTCAATTACAGCCTAAAGTCTGGAACACATAGACATCACCAGACGCTGGGTTTCATCCCTGGTGATGCTCTGCCAGGCCTCTACTGCAACTGTCTTCAGTTCCTGCTTGTTCTTGGGGCATTTTCCCTTCAGTTTTGTCTTCAGCAAGTGAAATGCATACTCAATCGGATTCAGGTCAGGTGATTGACTTGGCCATTGCATAACATTCCACTTCTTTCCCTTAAAAAACTCTTTGGTTGCTTTTGCAGTATGCTTCGGGTCATTGTCCATCTGCACTGTGAAGCGGTGTTGCTGAGCTCACCGGCGCGTTCTTTTTCTTTAAGGATGTTCCAAACAGTTGATTTGGCCACACCTAATGTTTTTGCTATCTCTCTGATGGGTTTGTTATTATTATTATTATACAGGATTTATATAGCGCCAACAGTTTACGTAGCGCTTTACAACTTGAGGGTAGACAGTACAAATACAATACACTTTAATACAGTAGGAATCAGAGGGCCCTGCTCCTTAGAGCTTACAATCTAAGAGGGAAGGTCAAGAGATACAAGAGGTAATAACTGTGGGTGATGTGCTGATTGAGAAGATAAATGTACAGGTGTTAGGTGGGGGACAGATAGGCTTCTCTGAAGAGATGAGTTTTCAGGGATCGTCTGAAAGTGGATAAAGTAGGAGAAAATCGGACGGATTGGGGTAGAGCATTCCAGAGGATGGGGGAGGCTCTGGAGAAGTCCTGAAGGTGAGCATGGGATGAGGTGACAAGGGAGTTTGAGAGCAGGAGGTCTTGGGAGGAGCGAAGAGAACGATTAGGTTGATATTTTGTGACTAGGTTAGAGATGTAGCTGGGGGCCAGGTTGTGGATGGCTTTGTAAGTTATAGTTAGTATCTTGAATTTAATTCGGTGACTGAGTGGCAGCCAATGGAGGGATTGGCAGAGGGGTGTGGCAGACGCTGAGCGGTTTGTGTGGTGGATGAGCCTGGCAGCAGTGTTCATGATGGACTGAAGTGGGGATAGCCTATTTAGAGGTAAGCCAATGAGGAGGGAGTTGCAGTAGTCGAGGCGGGAGATGACCAGGGAGTGGATTAGAAGCTTTGTGGTGACATTGGTTAGGAAGGGGCGTATCTTGGAGATGTTGCGGAGATTGAGGCGGCAAGCTTTGGATAGTGATAGAATGTGGGGTCGAAAGGTTAGTTCAGAGTCCAGGATTACACCTAGGACCTTGGCGTGGGGAGATGGGTTGATAGTTGAACCGTTGATATTGACAGGGAAATCAGGGGAAGTGGCACCTGAGGGAGGAAATATCATGAGATCGGTTTTGAATAGGTTGAGTTTGAGGAAGTGATGTGACACCTAGGCTGATATGTCTGCTAGTAAGTTGGTAATGCGTGAAGAGACAGATGGAGAGAGCTGGGGGGTGGAGAGATAGATTTGGGTGTCATCAACGTAGAGATTGGTTTGTTTTGTTTTTTTCAGCCTAATGATGGCTTGTTTCACTGATAGTGACAGCTCTTTGGATCTCATATTGAGAGTTGACAGCAACAGATTCCAAATGCAAATAGCACACTTGAAATGAACTCTGGACCTTTTATCTGCTCCTTGTAAATGGGATAATGAGGGAATAACACAAACCATGGAACAGCTGAGCAGCCAATTGTCCCATTACTTTTGGTCCCTTAAAAAATGGGAGGCACAAATACAAACTGTTGTAATTCCTACACCGTTCACCTGATTTAGATGTAAATACCCTCAAATTAAAGCTGGAAGTAAGCAGTTAAAACACATCTTGTTTGCTTCATTTCAAATCCATTGTGGTGGTGTATAGAGCAAAAAAGATTAGAATTGTGTCGATGTCCCAATATTTATGGACCTGACTATAAATTAATTATTACTTTTTAACATACGTGTCATACAGTGGGAACCTTAAAAGTCCGCCTACTACAAAGAATGTTTTATGTCTTTCTTGTCACTTGCTACAAATACATGCTGCAGATTTGTATCACTTTATGACTTGCTATAAAGTTACAATGTACAGTCTGATCACTGGGGGGGGGGGGGGGGGTAGGCTGAGGAAATGCTTCTACCTGGTTGCAGCAGACTGATGACATCATCTCAGCCTAGGCAAAGTCACTAGAGCACAGCTCAAGGACATCATTTTAATGATGAAAAGATGGAGCTTTATTTCAGAATGACACTGTTTGCTGTATATATATATATATATAACATGCAATAATGCAGACATGTAATGCTACCAAATAAACTCACAAAAATGTATACAGTAAAACATCAGATTGTGAGTAATGCGGTTTACAAGCACTTTGCAATATGAGCTGTTTTTTTTTTTCTAAACCTGACTCGATTTGCGAGCGTTGTCTTGCAGGATTCAAGCCTCTGGGGTGTGCAGTACCGCATGTGGCCAGAGGTGCGGGGGCGCCGGTGAATCTGTTCCTGAGTGTCTCTGAGCGTCTCTGAATGTCTCCGAGTGTCTCTAAATGTCTCCAAGTGGTCTCCAAGTGCTTCCGAGTGTCTCTGGCGCCCCCCCCCACCTCTGGCCACATGCGGTACTGCATATACTAGTAGTAACACTGGAACAAATTATCTGAGTTTCCATTCATTCCTATGGGGAAACTCGCTTTGATATACGAGTGCTTTGGATTACAAGCATTCTTCTGGAATGGATTATGCTCGTAATCCATAGCGATAACAAATTATTACACAGCCGAGTTTAAAAGGAATGAACCAAAGGGAGTTGCCTGGAGCACTGGAATTAACATTTAAAGTTGACCTTTGCTAAAATGTTCATCTTAAATTATATGAACAGCCATGCTTGGAATAATAAAGAATTTTTAGAAGATCTGAAGTGCTTTAAGGGTCATCCCTATTTAGAAGTGATATTTTAGAGTTTGATGGGTGCAGCAGAGTTATATTGATGGTGTGGAGACCCCCGCACAGCTGTAGTGTCCCCGGGGTCATTGATGTGATAATGTCATACATAGAGAATGACAGGAGAGTGTCTGAGCTGGAAGTGATATCTCCAGTGTCTGCCCACATCCAGCACACAGGATGACACCGCAGTGTGAGAAGTCTTCCAGCATGAAGAGGGAAGCCAAGTGTAAAGTATCATTGGATGGAGGACTGAGAATTC